>JALLAU010000130.1:0-20616 GCA_036939495.1 Thalassiosira hispida | reverse complement strand
CGCTAATCGTGCCGCGAGGTCAGAGTTTTGGTTCCCGCCAATACTCCGCCTGTCCACCGTCAGATCTACCGTGGCTATATCCGCGTATCTCCGTATCCACGGATATATAGACTTCCCTAAGTCTAGCACACCCTTTCACGATATGCTGCCTCTAACAGTGGACTAAAAACATTGAAGTGCACATGGTACTAGTCTTTTGGTTGGTCAATTGCAGGGTATCCACACCCTTTGATCCCTAACACTCCGAGAGGATGATTGTTTTTTATTTCCAATACAATTCCCATTCCAATCTCCATTCCAATACATAAACTATCCCCGTATCTCCGTATTTGTGGATATACAGACATTCTATGTCTAGCACATATATGCGTAAATGGCACATATACGCGTTCGCGGTATTTGCAAACGCTATATATCCGCAAATAAAACGAATACATATATACGCATATACGAAAATTCAAAATTGTATATATGCGCATCTACGGCAATTGTTTATTATGCGCATATACGAAGATTTGATATATGCGTGCACTCCGCGCCCTTTTACTATCTCTGACTGGTAATGAAATATGTCCTAGCCCCCCCGCTCCCCATGCTCACCCATTGAATCCCTATCCAATCAGGGATCTGTAGGTACCGCCGCTAAGCTACCCGACCCAAAAATCCAACCCTCTCGGGTATGGGTACAGGTATTTGGACCGAATACCCGAACCCGGCACCCGACACCCGAGGGTTTAGTAGGGTATCGGACGGGTATCAATTTTTGTCAAATTTTGCCCATTATTTTGTAAAATAGACTAAGTGGCTGGGGGTACCAGTTCTTCTAAACTAATATTATTTATAGTTAATCAAGAATTTTTGGGATAGAATATTACTTTGGGGAACCATTTTTTTTCAATTTTTCAAGCGGTTTACATCTAGCGCTAGTAGTGGTTCCCGCCAAATATATGGTCGTGACTGGAAGTCCCGGACTGGAACCACGCTGGAACTTTCACAAAACCTCAATCAGAAGAAGCTTCATACCACAGTTGAGGAGGCAAAAGATTCCGTAGAAATGTAGTGATTCCTACATACAAAAAATCTTTAATAACCCCCCAAAAATCAAAAGCTGGGCTCGCTCCAGACCGCGGTCCCGCGTTAAGGCTGGGTCCGAAATTTTTCTAATGACTGTCCTGTGGCAGCAGCCTTGTTTTCATTGTTTGTGATGGGTTCATTGACATGAAATACATTACCCACAAAATCTCAAAGGTACACATCTCCCTAGTATCCCTCGTCTCTCCTCCTCTCCAGGATTTGAAAGGCGAGGATTATCGGCCTTAGACGCAACCTGGCCGATATCTATCATGCTCTCCCCATAATCCGCTCATCGTATGCAATGGGAATTGCTCGAAATCTTCACATGTCCTTACAGGGATGTCAAAATGGCCTCCATTATTGATCCAGTTGATGTAGGATTCAAGGGCTACGAGATCCTCGTACTATTTGTCAGTGAGTTTCTTCTCCTTATTCCCATCATTTGGATCCTTCCACCTTAGTGAGCATATCAACAACCCCGGATTCTTGACCAGTTGCCTCAACCTCTGAAGGGAAGTAACATTGTCACCACGTAAAAGGAGGTCAACTGGGGTGTCGATTGCAGCATCAAGTAGTACTCTCAGGACGTGAAGGTACGCTTCTTCGCTATTATCTGGTGCCATGATGCCGAAGTCGCCATTCGGCTCACTAAAGTATCAAACATTATACAAAACCAACTGTTACTAGTACTTGTTGACAAATATTGATCAACAAGTTGGCGACTGTTAATCTGTGAACAGATGGACAATTCCGTTTCTTACTCCATGTACGATATCCAAAAGGCTCACTTTTATGGGGTGTAGTATTAGAGGCCCGCCCTGAACTACGGCGAAGATCCTGCCTACTAAGACTAAGCAGTCTCGTTACATGGTTATTTACTTAACGGATACGCTTGATATCTAAGGTAAGCTTTCCCAAGGATTCATCAGAATCCAGAATCCATTCGCTTCAGTGTGGATCCCTCTCAATTACATCATTAACTGCCAAAAGGGAGTCTTTGCTAAACGATCAGTAATAGGAAAAAATGTGTATCCGTTTGTCAGTTTGCAGCACCATTGGACTTGGGGGATACTTCCAAAAAAGTGCTATGGGTTTCTTTGCTCGCTCTTATGGCTGGCTCAGGTATGGATCATGTAGAATCGTTTTGGATTGCTCTGCCAGCAACTGATACTTCTCAAGACCCAACAATCCAGACCCATACCAAACAGTTTTAGGAGGCGGTCCTGGATCATTTGACGTAGTTCTTTACTACACTATATATGCAATTCCTGATAACAATGGAACCGGGACTGGACTTTTGTTTTTTCGCCTTATCAGTCAGAGTTGCAGAAGAAGGTTGGAACAACGTTTCAAGAAGTCGTCCAGATCTTAGCTGCTAGTTGTGTCACCATTAAAAGCCAATGCACAGCTGGAATATATGACTCTCATTTCATTCGAGTCCATGCTTTGGACTGGCAAGTACCGTATTACTCACTTGAATCAACCTGGCAATTATGCAAAATACGTCCAGCCATACTTTGACATTGACATCATCCCAGTCCCATGATCCCCCCTGGTCCCAAAACCTCTTTTTACGCTTTGATTGGCAGAGTGAACACTACCACCACGTTCATCCCATGACAAACGACGACTTTAACTATGACAATAACTTCTGGGAGATTACTGGGAGCAGCCTCGACTCTCGCATTGCTACTGGCATAAGTTTTTGTGGCAAGCTCAGGCCTATGGCGGTTCTCAGGTAGGAAGCGCTTTGAAACAAAATGAAGGCCTGAACTTGTTCGGCGCTTATCGAGATGTCAAGATCCATTTAGACGACTGGCTCTTCTTCGATGACGATGATGTCATGGACGCCTAAGCTCTTTAGATCCTTGGCGACTATCACGATGATACAAAGGAATACTGGCACAATGAAGGCTTGGGAGCTGAGAACACCTTCATGCCGACTCAGACAGTGGATACCGATGGAATGGACAAGCTTTGGAAGAAGTTCTATCCCAATTGTATTTCTTACAAGAAGATCATGGAGCTAAAGCAATAGTATGATCCATGTAACATCCTTCAAGGGGAGTTCAAATCTCATTGAAAGACCAGTCGAATAAGCATATCTGTGACGCATAACTGTGAAGTCTTATTGTGATAATTGTGGGGTATTGGGTTAGAATCATCTTACATGTAATAACGAATATTTAGGGCTGCGTGCTAATTACTCACCAACCTTGTAAGTTCTGCTGGAGATCTTCTCGATTCCATGCCAGTGGTTTGGTTGCAAGCAAAAACCTTTTCTCCATCATCCATCCATCCTCTCAGGCGCCCTATATCTACCTAGCTAGGTAGGTATGTACATCTCCGTCCATCCATCCATTTCCTCCTCACAATCCTCCATCACCAACCATGACAACCGCCACCGTCAAGAGAACGAAGCGATATCGCATCGCCGCGTGGCTGATTGTAACAGCAGTCGGCAGCAGGATGTCATCGGCATTTCTGATGCCTCATCATTTATCAGCACGTGTTCCGTCCTTGGCAGCACGAGATGTGGATGTAGATGCATCCGACGAGGCAATAAAGACCTCGACAATAACTCCCACTCCATCCACCACTAACAGCGACGGCGACTTTTCCTTCTTTGACGAGGCCTCCGTCTACGTCCGCGCTGGATCTGGCGGCCAGGGCTCATCTACCTACAAAAAGGCCAAGAAGGGCGCCAATGGCATTGCCGACGGCGGCTCCGGTGGCCCCGGCGGCAACATCGTCCTCACGCTGGATCCCAGTTTGAACACATTGGCGGGCTTGAGTCGTCGTGCCCTCCGTCCCAATGCCTTTGGTGGTGGTGGTGCCGCTGCTAGTAGCAAGCGGATGGGGCATTGGAAGCAGGGCGGTGCTGCTTCTGATGATGATGGTGATGATGATGATGACAAGAAGAAGAACTTTGTTGTAAGAGAGCGTCTCCTAAGCTTTCGCGCCGATGACGGCGCAGTCGGGGGGAGGATGTACGACAATGGCCGAGGTGGGGAGGATTGCGAGGTGCGGGTGCCGCCGGGCACGGTCGTGAGCGTCGAAGTGGAGAGGATTCTCGAAACGGAGGAGGACAATGGCAATGTCTCAGAGGAGGAGGAGGATGCTCAAGAATCCCACGAAAGCACAGAATACGACCTAGTGGAGGTTGGGACCGTCACGTTCGAGAATCCAACTCTCGTCGTTGCAAGGGGCGGGACGGGAGGGGAAGGTACCGCCGTACTCAAGGGAAAGAGAAAGGGGGCCACGCGTCGTGGTCCAGTGGGAGGGGAGCGGCATCGGCTACGGCTCAAGCTCAAGCTCGTCGCCGACATTGCCTTGGTTGGTTGTCCCAATGCTGGAAAGTCCACGTTCCTTGCGGCCGTCACAAGTGCCAAGCCGAGAATAGCAGATTACCCATTTACGACGGTAGTGCCCAACCTTGGGACCTGGATTCCGCCGAGCGAAGCGAGCTACGCCAATAAAAACAACAACAGAGACAAAAGAGACCAAAACAAGGATCGATCCGCAGGGTCTACGGGACTGGTCCTATGTGACGTTCCAGGCCTTATTGCTGGTGCCAGCGAAGGAGTTGGTCTCGGCCATGCCTTCTTACGACATATCGAACGATGTAGAGTTATCCTACATTTGATTGATGCCACTGGAGAGGATCCGGCGGGGGATCTAAGCATGGTCAATGCAGAGATTTTACGATATGGAAGTGGAAGTCTGGCTAAAATGCCTCAGGTTGTTGTTGTCAACAAAATCGATGCAGCTTGGGATGGGGAAGAGGACTCTGCGAAGAAGAGGGAAGAACTTGCCGAGAAGCTGAAACAAGCAATGGGACATACAAGACTAATGTGGGTATCTGCGAAAGAAAAGGAGGGTGTCGACGACCTCATGGTGCGAATGGCATCATATGTTGGTAACATTAAGGAGGAGCAACAAAATGAGGCTAACATCAGCTAGAGCTATCTATTCTACTACTACCTATGTTTTGGCAGAAGTGATGCAATTGGATGGTAGAATCACACGACAACCAACCATTCATCACATGGGTTATCCATTCTACACTCACTCGGCACGGCATTTAAGCAAATGGACGACCTCACACCACAATATTTGATTGGCCGTTGTCGGGTCAACACACTCTCGGTAGAACTGTCAGCTACGTAACTAATGTAGAGCTGCCATTTTATAATGGCCTATGGAGCTCTTTCTTGTGCGACATCACTCGCCAGTCAAAGGGACAGGTGGGAAAATTCTTTCCTGTTTGCCAAGATATACAATCGAAACTAGCATCGTACCAATGAGAATGATGCATAGCAAACCAATAACCCCGTAGTGCACGATATATCCCGATAAGATACACCACTCTCGACGCCGCACCAACGACAGAAAACCACCCCAAGAGCTCTCCCTGCGGCCGACGGCCCACAACTTTCGAGAACAGACCAAGGACAGCTGCCTGTGCGATAGAATAACCAAGCATACACCATAAATATGACAAAGATGTACCTCCAGTCGTCATTGTCAGCACTTCCATTTAAGCCTACAAGGCCACTCGTGCCGGCATAAGGACGGCCATACTACCAATAATCATTTGGATGTCCGTCATCACCCTTGTGATGTATCCTATCATCAAGAGCTTGGTAAAACACCAATGATCCCGCAAAATTCAACCACAGTTCCGCGTACGATGGCTCATTTGGTTCAAGCAATCATTCGCAAAATGAAAAACCCAATGAAATACGCTTCCATTAGAACAAACCAGTCAATGTGGGGTAACTTCTTAGCTGCGTACGCGATGCGAGTGTATCTTCTCCGAAGTCTCCAGGCATCACTATCCTACGGACCAAGCCAATAGAGAAAATGCATCCAAGAAGAAGTCATCAACAACACCCACGAACGCGACCAAGAAATTACGGAAATCAACTCAAACTTGAGTCTCATCTAAAAGATCACAGTCTTTATGAAGTTATCAAAACTGGGAGACAAGTCGGTTTTGATCCTAATTGGAAACAAGACAAGGAATTATGAAAAAAAATTACGACTGCTTGGGGTCAGTTTCGATAAAAAGAAGATCGACGAAGAAATTTCATCAAAGGGTGACCACATCATTGCTGAGGAAGCGAAAGACGAATGAAGTGAAAATGAGGATAGGACACTGCAATTGAGTGGATTGAACATTTGTTCAGTTAGAGTGGTCAATACCTAGAAGTAGATACATACTTCGGTGGATATTATGGTAAATATTCCAAATTGATAGTCCATTACTTCCGAGTCTTAACTACTCCAGGGGATGATACCTCCCCCCTCACCAACTCCAAAAGTTCATAGGTTGTTCCCACCAATAGGTGCGTGGGCTGGTCCCTCGTCTCCTCCTCCCATCCGTAAAGAAATCAAAAATAGACCGGTTCGCAATGTACGCAGCGATGGTCTGCCTACGCACCTGCACATACCCATTTCCTCCAACGCCAAAGCCGATGACGGATAGTTCAAGCCAACGGTATGTGGGTCCTTCCTGGGCTTGCGTTCCCTTGCCATCCAGTATTTAGACCTGACGTGGAAGCCCGCCAGAGCTCGCAGCATGGCCGATGGCGTCATCGCCCATGTTTCGCTACCAAAAAGTAGAGCCGCCTGCACTACTGCCTTGTAAAATAGCATCCCGCAAACCCCAAGGCTCCATATTCTCTGGTCGCAGGAGCCAACACTTTCGCGCTTTCTTTAGGTTGGCCCGGACCGCCTGTATGTCGTTATCATCCATTGCTAGAAGCCGACCAAGATATTTGAACACTTCAACTCGTTCTAGCTTGACGCCGTATGCCGTGAACGTGACATCCAAAGCACGCGCCGAGTTCACTGAAGCATCCCTTTGTGCCTACCTTTATGTCCCCACCTTGCAGAGTTTCGTCGACGAGTGTTTAGCCGGCAAAGCCGCAGGACTTGTCTGCATATCACAACTTTCGCACCTGGGGTAAACACCTTCACCCAATGTGCTCACTAGGTCCATAGGTGACTATCATAGAAGTGCCGACGGAGGTTCCACCTTCTATAGGCTTCCCCGACGCATCCTGTGACTGGACAATATAACCTGCCATCAAAACCGGAATGCCAGGCGCCGTAGACCACCGATTCATGATCCACGACAAGGTCCCTAACAACGACCCTGGGATCGGTAAACGTCGTGTTGGGTGATCAGATGGTTGGACAAGGAGTTGGCTGACAAGTTCAAATTGCAGATGCCGCACTCTACCCGGCGGGTATCCCATTACTTCTGCGTAGTGGCTCGCTTCGATTGTACAGCAATGATCAGAGCGACTCTCAGTCTGTGCTCTTGTATGATCTGAGCATGAAACTTGTCCATGAGATTATGGATAAAGTATGCAATGCCAGATTCCGAGAGGTTCTCAAGAACTATTGTGAACAAAATGCTTTGAAAAGAAAGGGTAAGATCAACTTTCGTGTTGACCTCTTGGCAATGTCCCTTGGAAATCAGTCTTGGAAGAATGCAAGTGAAAGACCCTACCTTTGCTGAGCCAAATGTTGGCGCTACAACGTCCACTTCTGCTGCAATAGCTTTTAGCTTTGTGTGTGTGTAAACTTGGCGTCCGGACGGATGAGGATGAATAATGACGCGATATCAAATTGCAGTCAGAGCCCCACACTGCCCTAGGCGCTTACTATTATCAAAAATAAAGTGTCGAATACTAGCACACATAAATACCATCGGCCCACCCACTCGATCTCTGCCAATCTGGCGTGCTACAAGCCCCGCTCAACTATTCAAATAAACTCTGTTGGAGAGCCTTGTCCTGATACTCCCAGGAATGCAAGTCATGGACTGAGTCTTGATGCCGTTGGTCCGGAGCCCGATGCGCTCGAAGAGATCAATCAGGACGCTAAAATCTACCTGCAACTTATCACTATCCCGAATCCCGAGAAGGGATATACGCGTCATCGGTATAGAAGATTGCCAGGAGGAGTCTGGCCGCATTCCCATAACCTGATTTTAGATTTTACAGCCTCCTCACCAAGAGCCTGGCGGAGTCACTCTCTAACGATTACGTCTACCATGATGTTGAACAGTTTAGGCGAGAGGGGGCCTCCCTATGACTCCCCGGTGTGCCCGAAAGGGGTTTCCAAAGCGTCCGCTTGCTCGACAGACCATCATCGCATGATCCCAAAATAAGATGATTAGTCGGAGCATCATTGGCTCTACCTCATACATTTCCAGAAGTTTCATCGTAGGCTTTCTTGAGATCAACAAAGATTCCAAAGAGAGCTTCCTGCTTCCGGCTCAATATACACTAGCTGCTGCGTAAGTTTGGCCTCAGTCGTGGCTGTGCCCGTTCCTCGACCGGTAACAAATTCATGGAGACTGTTGTGGAATTCGATAACGCCTAATCTCTTGTCCATCAACTTCTCAATGGCTTTCCAAAACGGTTCTAACAAGCCAATACCTCGGTAATCACCTCCACCCTTAGGCAAAAGGACGCCTATCACCCATAATATCTGCTGGGGAATGCATCCTTGCTCCCATATGGTACATATCAACTTTACGAAGAGCCAACAATAAACCCCAGCTCCTTCTATGCCATTTCCTGTTCCTCTCTCACTCCCCTGAGCCAAGAATCTTAGAGGCTCCTCCCGCTCGGCCATTTCACAACTCACCCACTATCTCCCTGAACTCCGCATCCTCCAGGACATCATCCCGTACAGGAAAGGGCTCAACGATAACTGGAATACGAGTAATAGCTTGCCGTAAGACAAGAGCACACATAAGATACGTAATTAACCATGTAGAGAAAGTGCTTCATAACAGGATCCTTAGCCGTAGTTACGGAACAGGCCTTTACTGCAACCCATAACCGTGAGCCTTCGGGATATTGTGCATGGAGTAAGAAAGATAATTGTACTTCTCTTCACAGATTAACAGTAACCGATTTGTTGATCAATATTTGTCAACGGGTAATCATTTACAGTTGGAAAATATATTGTTTGAGTGTTTAAGTAAGCAAAGTGGCGACTTCAGCATCATGGCGGATAATAGTAGCAATCATATGTTCCTTCACCTTGTGAGAAGAACACTCAAGATGCGGATATCGACATCCCAATCGACATTCTTCTACAGAATAACCTTCGAAAGTTGAGACAGTACATCAAGAAACCAGGGTTGGATAAGAAATTGTGGAAGGATCCAAATGATGAGGATATGATGAAGGATCTCTCTGAAGAACAACAGGAGTGATGCATATCAAGTATATGCGTACGCGGATCTCATAGCCCATTATACCACCTCCATCGCTGCTACGACCTAGGCTAACAAACTCTGTGAGGACATCACCGTAACTGTCATCCCGTAAAACCGCCGTGAATCCCTCGGAAAGTCCATCACCACATGGAATACAACTTTATTGCCCCTACGAAAATGGATGGTGACACGCAGCTTGTCCACTTCAAGCACTTCACTGGTGGTGTTCCAGAGTTGGAGGATGTTACAAGTGAAACCGATATCATCGGCAAAGTTATGAATACGCCCATCGCCACTGACCGTCAACTTGATATCTATGAAAGACGAGCCGCCCAAGTTGACCAAAAATCCCTTAAGGAAGCCGTTACTCGTCGTCACAAAACATTTGTTACTGAGGAACACTATGAGGCATTTGAAACTGTAGGAGGTTACGATGATGTTGGTGGAGAGCCCGATGGATGGGGAGAGGAATAAGATTTCTGCGAAGTGCACTATACCAACGGTACCCTCCGACGCCGTTTCTTCAAGCTGCAGCTCAACATTGAGGCATTCAATTCCCTTTCACCGGGAGGTCATACAATTTGGGATCTACTGCCCCAGCATGAGAAAGAAATCATCCTAACACCATACAGTTCCAAGAGCCCGAGTACCGCTCTCCCACGATCCTCTGCTGCTTCTGCCACACGTCAGTCTGCCACATATCAGCCTATGCCTACACCAGAGGGCAAAGTGAATTCCGCTTACACCACGACTGATGTTGCTCCCAAGATAATTACGCCCATGGAGATAATGCAACTAAAGTCATTGATAACTTGCAGATCAATCACGCCGAATCCTTCATTCATGCCATTATGTTACCGAAGATCACGGCAAAAGAGGCACGCCAATTGCACGTTACCGAAGATCACGGCAAAAGAGGCACGCCAATTGCACCCTGGAGATCGCCATCAGTCAAGACGTTGACACCTGGAATGGCGGCGGATATTGGTGAGAGTTGTAATGGAGGCACTCAGAACCAACCTGAGCGTGGCAACTGTAACCAAAAGCCAAATGTCATTACAAGGGTCCTTAGCCGCACCAGCCCCAAGAGCAAGACTGAGTCTACTAGTTCCCATCAAGTCAATGTTGTGATTACATCCGACACTGGTGAGGACCCTAAGCACGAATCCAGGTCGCTCGTTGATAGGGGAGCCAATAATATCATTTCCGGCAGTGATATGTGCCTCATCTCCCATGAATCCCCCGAACGTGCCATTAATGCTCATGGCATTGACAACCATGAAATCACCAAGCTCAAGATCAGTACTTGTGCCAGATCGCATCACACTGATATCAGCATTAACATGCTTTAAACTGTGCCATTGACTACCCGCGACATCAACGCTGTAGATCATGATGGTCTCAACATGTTGAACAGGAGATCTTGCAAGTTATGGGCTACGAGGACGATATTTCGCGGAAACGAAGCGGAACAATTCGAGAGGATACAAGAAGGCTGAGAACAGCTCGTTCCCCAAGGTGAGCACGAACAGCGTGATAGGCTCATAATATAGAAACACCTGTGCCCATGGGACTTTGGCCGATACAATGCATGATGGATTGGAAAAGACAGGGCCACGGAGTTGAGCATTGAGGCAGACTTGGTAGACACTGACATATGCTGGGAGCTCAAAGATATAATTCTTTGTAAATAGAAGCATAGGCTTGCGCCGAAGCATGGCTAACCTTTGTTGCCAAATCAATGTTAGACACACTTCTGCTATGAAACTTGTCTCACAATAAACTCCTCACAACTCAGCTCAGTGTACCAACGTGTTGCGCCATCAGTGCTGAGCGTTTACCCTGTCCTGGTTTCTTTAGGTCAAGTTGGCGATTTGGTTCTCTCTTGAGAAATGTTCTGTGTGATGCAAGATCACTTTCTGAATTGAAAGCATTTTCGGTTGTGCGCTAAAGTTTTGTGTTAAGTGACTATGTTCTAATATGTGTGGTTGATGTGTTGTTTAGTTTTACCTAATCACAGGGTTATAACGATACACGTATCTCCTCTCCTGTTGATCTTTGTGTTGTTTTTGCAGTGCATTTGCATTGTATTACTGAGACCATTCTCCCGTTACACCTCACCTCTCATTTGCATATGGTGAACGTTGTGATGGACCAAGAACCATCCCGCACAGACATGACTCAATTTTACACCAACATAATGATTGTCGTGCTATCTATAAATGTAGCTTGATTGTAACTGCGTCGTGTTTCCTAGTTATTTATTCACTGCCACAGGAAACATTGGTTCAATGGTTTCATTTTGAGAATTGAAAAGATAACATTTACATTTCAACCTTTTTGGTGTGTTCCAGAAATTACGATCCATATGTCCAGCTTCAACCTTAATTTCAAATCCTATTGCTTACAGCAATGGCAAACTACCCTTTCCTTGATTATACAGAGATGGTATCCAAGCCCCATGAAAATCGAGCGGAGCTCGATTTCCAGTTGACACCTCTGCAATCACTTTCATGGTTGTTGCATCTATTACAAGAAGTTTAGTTTCTTTCTCACGTCCAAAATAAGCCTGAGTGAGTACCACACCATCATCTTCATTTGAGCCCTCTGGGTCAGGAACGAACATGGGCTCAGATAGGTATACCGAATCCTGTTGGTAATATGAATCAATCTTGTTTTCCTGAAGGTCAAATTTCCAGAGGCCCCAATTGTCGTAATCTGGCGAATCCAAAGCATACGCTCCGAATGCATATACATATCGTGGATGAGATTGTTGTTCCCGCGAGTTTGCTGATGGAGGAAGCTCTCCGTTGTAAGTTCTTGAATATCTAGTGATAGGCAGTTCGAAACCTTGCTTGATTTGGTCATTCCAATTCACTTCAACACTCTGATCCCTAACATTACAAACGACGTCACAGAACTTTCCACCCTCGTGTAATTTGTTACGCCATTCTCGGCCTTTCCTGCATTGTTCCATTCGCATGAATTGATGCTCTCCTGTCAATTGGTCTGGCGTGTCATAAGCGCATAGGCGTAGAGTCACTTCTGCATTGCTGTTCTCTCCATAGTCTAGAATTGTCTCCGCTTGGCTAATGGAATGGTAGAAGTAAAGCTTTTCGTCGATTGTTTTATCAAGTGCTACTTCGCCAGTTTCCAGCTCAACAAGCACTACTCTGGTGTGATCAACGTGTTTCATTGATCGCAAGAAGCCAAGTTCAACCAGCTTGTCTGGATCCACATCTAACCTCAAGGGTTGGAAAACAATCATGGCGTAATTCTTTGAGAGTCCAAAAGAGTGCATGTAAGGAGTTCCGTCATCCGAAGAGACACTGCATATTACTGATCGTTCTCCTTCACTGTTTTCTTTTACCAAGTTGACTCTTGGCCCGTTCAATCCAAGCTCGACTGCCACGTTATACGAGTCAGTTGTCCTCGCTGACGTTTCCTTGTTTTGGCTATATAATGGGTGTGCAGTAATGAACATTTCATACCCCTGAGCACCGGTAGCCAACGGATTAATAGTTGAACTGGAAAGAGTATCCATCGTATCGAAGTCAATCACAGTTCTAGGAGGAGCATCGGTTAGTGCAGTCACCCTCTTTTTCGTTGGATCTTGAATCTTTGGAGTCCAATCCCAGATATTGACTGGCGTGTTGTCAAATATAGTAGCCGAAGCCCACGTCGCTTGTAAAGTATTCCAGAACCCAGTCTTGGGTTCTTCGTTGGCATCCAACACTGGACCTGTTCCAATACCGGCGGGCAATTGCTGCTTGTTTTGCTTCATATATTCATTGTACCATTTGCCTTTGAGAAATCTAGCCTGATGTTCAACCTTCGACGAATGGATACGATATGCATGTATCTTTGCAAGACCGTCGAAAATGTGTGAGTAAATTTCACCGTTCGGCACAGACCAAATCCCACCACCGTTTCTGATAAGCGTGCCTTGTACATAGGATGGAATCGTGCCCTCCACTGGACAGCTACGCCACTCTGTAATCTCATTGGGTGAATTAGCCAGCCAGTCATCGAAATTGACGTTTGTATCCGTTGCTGTAGTCGACTCTTTGCTGGAGACAGCGGATTCCCTACGGCGAGCTGAGATGGACGAGGAAATAGCTCGTGGCGACGGCGGGGCAAACGCCGTGGCAGAATGATAACTCGTCACCGCAGAGATAACCGCCAGGAGAGCAATCGATGCACCGCGGTTGATTTTTAACCAGACCCTTCCCATTCTTCATAGGATATAGATTGTATATCTATGTATTATGGGTCTAGTTTTGCATCTCGTTTTTGTTGACAATCGATCACCGCCCGCCCCCCTCTGATTTGCTGCTGATTCGGGGTCCCTGAGTCAGATTTTTTAGAATCACCCCCATCGCTTTGCCTCTCGTCGAAGAATCACAATCATGATTCATGATGTGCCGAGACGGCCGACGTGGTTTTTAGCGGGGCGCAGGCTTCTTTAGGATCACGCACGCACGGTAAACTTCGTATGTATTGTACGTATCGGTATCGTACACCTATTGTACTAATTATTTGGAGGGGAGAGCAGATCCATGATCCATCAATGATCCCCCAACATGCGCCAATCCAAAATACAATACACTTGCTGCCGTTGGCCCGCCGTTGTTGTTGCCATACGATACAACCGAAGGCAGAAGAAAACACAACAAAGACCTCAACCAAGCCAAGCATCGTCAAGCGCAATGATGACAGAGCCAGACGTAGAGAAGGGGATACGAATAAATGTCGCAGAGAGGCAGCACAGCGTCGGCAGCAGCAGCTGCGAAAGCGGTACATCTTCGCGTCGGCATTCCAGTCACTCAAGTTGCCACTCGAGGCAGCTCTCCAGCACTAGTCAAAGCACCAATGTTAGCGAATCCGAATATTTTGATAGGTTATCAGAGATGACTCCGCTGGTCGGAGATAGTGAGTTAGCGCTATCCCCCACATCCTACGGGGTGGTGGTTGATGCTCAGCAACACTCTCTCAGAAGAACACCCTCTGAGGAGTCAATACACACTGTGACTGCGTTACCAGGAATGATAATTAGATGCCATTCCATAAACATGAATGCTGGTGGACGGCGTGATGAGGGAGTTTGCACTACTATTCGGCCCAGCACTACCAAAGTGGCATTGAGGGCAGTGCAGCAGGAAAGACGTGCGGCTAGGAAACGACAACAAACTAATGCACCACTGGGATTATCTACGCAACAACCTCTTGGAGACAATGTTAATTCATCTTTTGGAATGAAAGAAAGTTATTGGATAGATATCGAAACTCCACAACGCAGCACTGATGAACTCTATGACTTCCTTAAACAGTTGAGGCTACCATCATTATTCGTCTCTGTCTTGTCCGAACCATCAAACTGGACCAGCGAAGTAGTCGCTCTCAAACAAGTCTCGCTTGCCATTTTCCAAATACTTCCAGCAGATCCTAATTCGCAGATTACACATGTTGCATTGCTCAGCATGCCCCGTCTGCTCGTCACCTTTTCTACATTTCCGAAGAACAATGATGTTGAGGGTTTATATCAACTCGTTTGTCAGTACATTAAACAACGTGAACGAGTGCCAGAACCGTCGAACTCGGGATTGCTACTTGCCTGGCTACAATTCCATGTGCGCAGAACAGCACGTGCAATTCGTGAATTGCGATTGGCTGTAAGTGATGCAATATTCATTATTGATTCATTATCTCCAACAAACAACACTATAACTCATAACTTAATTCTGGGATATTGTAGACTGTTGAAATGGATGAGGCCATGGATAGAGATTTTGCTAATTTTGAGTTTGAACACCTTGTTGAGGCAAAGAATTGCTTACTTCGTGTTCTTTCAGTGGCAGAGGAGCAAAATGGTACGATTGAATCTCTAACGGTAGCTGAGCAGAGTACAGAAGGACTCGAATTTTCCAAATGTAAAGGAGCACTCTCAATGCTTCGGGCGAATTCCTCGTCCAACGAGAGGCTTAGCTCAAGGGTGGATAAGCACTTGAATGAGCTACGAGAGAGGGTGATGTCGCATAGAGAGGATACGTTGAATCAGAGGTTGGCTTTGCTAACCATTCTTTCTGCCATATTCATGCCGTTGACTCTGCTTAGTGGCATATGGGGGTAAGTAGTATTGGCCACATGTTAGTTTGGAATGCGTCGGAGACTGATAATTTTACCAATAACATCACTTTACAGGATGAATTTTGAGAACATGCCAGAGTTGCAAATGGAAGGGGCTTACGAGAAAGCTTTATTCGGAATGTTTCTGCTCGCATTGTGCTTGGTGAGTGTTCTCCTTATTGACGCATTTCTTTAATTTAATCATTTCATCATTATTTGAAGCCTCTAGGACAGCTCATGTTTTTGATTTTGTTCACTAAACCGTCAACAAAAACAGGTTTATTCCTTTCACCGGGCTGGATGGTCGACTAATTAATGCAGAGGGGAAGAACTTGCCTCTGCGCCTTTCAGCTTGCAGTTTTGCCATCAACAGCCCCTCTCTAGTAGAAGAACATATCAATGATTTGTGCCCATCTTTTTTATCCCATTCAATTCGAAGACACTTCAAGCAAAATCAATAGGATTGTATTGTAGGAGTAATTTCTAACAAATGGATTATGAGGACTTGGTTGCTATTAATTATTAGTCGAGGATATGAGTTTGATGACTTGAGATATATACTCCTCTAGGATGTTTCTACACAAAAGATGATCTGTAGTCAGGCGCCTAACCGTTGGGCCAACAGACTGGCCCGGATAACTACTGGGGGTGTGCAACAACACTAGGAGTACATCATAAGACCAGATAAGACCCACACTCTGATCACTGAGTTACAAGGGCTTAGGTTGCACGAGATGGGGGTGGAACCCACGACCATGGGCCATCTTCAATGCTTTCAAGTCGATACTTCACCTCCCTGTTGTGAGGAAGGCGGGCACATTGTCATTGAATACCCTAATCGCCCTCCACATAGCATACAAGGGTACCCTATCGTACCTACCATACCACAAAAGCTCACAAAAGCACAAAAGACCAAAAAAACAAAAACTGAACTGAAGAGATGAACATGAGCACCAATCCGTTTGACGACGACGCTCCATCGTCGCAGCCAATAGGGAGGCCCACTAACCCCTTCGGCGACGGAAATGATGACGCTCCTGGCGGCGGCGCAACGACCTCCAGAAATCACCCATCATCAAATTTGATGTCAGTTGGAGAAAGTCGAGATGCAACAACAACATCAGCTGCAGCTGGCGCATCGCCGCCGCCCATGAACAGCGGCTCAATGTCACGCTCTGCATTCCTCGATCCCAACCCTGCAGTATTCGAACCATCATCATCATCTTCGGGGGCGAGTAATGAGTCCTCGTGGCAAGACCTTGGCCACCTTCCCTATCGACGTGTACGTTTGTATTCCAATGTTCATTGGGGACGGAAGAAGAAAGCAACAGCACAGCAACAATCAAAAGAGCAGCAGGAATCTAGCAGTATTGGTGGCGGAGAAGAACAGTTTGGCATGTCGTGGTATCCCAAATCCTACGTGGATACAGTGCGTGCCCATCAAAATGCCGTCCTGGGTGGAGCAGCAGCATCAACGGGCGGGGATAATAGGACGGCAGTGGCACGGTTGCTATCCACAACCACCACCACATTCGTGGCAGGATGTCCCAACGGTGGACCGGTAGCGGCAGTAACAGTCCCCTTGGCCAATAATGGTGGAGGTGCCTCATCTTCGGGATTTGGTCCACGAACGACGATACGAGTCATGAACAATGCCGGGTTAGTATTGTCAAGTATACCGTTTCCACCACGGGATCTTGCATTGTCGGTGCAGTCGAATAGACTGCCGTTGCATCGTATTCCCGGAGATATCCTCACTATTGGGTTCACTTCTCGTTGTGTGCTGGTGATTGTTCTGCGTGACTCGCTTACTTTGTGCTATGATATTTTGGGTAATAGCGTGTTGCCACCCTTCTTTGCTTTGAGTCACATCAAGGGTGGTGGATCGCCGGGAAGATCGGACGGAATGGATCTTTTGGAAGCATGCGTCTTTGAGGGTGGAGTAGCTGTGATGGGTGCGGACATGAACTCGGCTGTTGTGGAGCTGCTTGATGAGTTTGACGATCCATCTTATGCTGATGGTGCAGATGTTTCTGCGAGGCGTATTATTCCTGTGGTTCCATCTCAGACGGATCAGCCATTTACTGATGACCAATCTACAACAAAAGCTTTGGCATCGCCTTTCCTTCTTGCGCCGCCACCTCATTATGCAATCGTCACACCCTTGCCAACAGGCATGTTTGCACGATCCAAGCATTTGACCTTCCAATGCATTGCTGTTTTGCCTCGACAATATTCTCCTTCGTGCAGGCCAGAACTTTTTCTTTCAACTTCGGACGGATCCGTGGTTGTTTCTGAGTTGAATCCATCCACAAGCCCCAACAATGGTTTTACAGACGTCGACTGCCGTTCAAGGATTGGTGGTTCCGACGGTATGGGACCCGCCTCTCCCATTGTCTCCATGGCGTTTGCTCCCAACGGACGGTTCTTAGCTTGCTTTACTTCCAATTCTGTCCTTACTGTGGTTTCCACCAACTTTGAGTCAAAGGTGCTTGAATTTGATGCAAGGTCAGGGAGCTCATCCCCACCTCGATCCATGGGATGGTGCGGGGAAGATAGTGTAGTATTGCATTGGAAAAATCTAGGGGGTGAGTTTGCCAATTTTATCCGCCAAATCATTCTAAAATGTTGATCCACTTGTTCTCATCATTAAACGGTCTTCTAGTATTGATGGTCGGGCCTTATGGTGATTGGTTGCGTTTTTCTTACGATGGTGATAGCATTGATGTCGGGAGCAATGTTGGACACGGAATCGATCAATCCACGCTCACAGGTGCGAGGAGTGCTGTTGGCGGAGCTGAAGTCTATCTTGTTCCTGAAATCGATTGCTGTCGTGTGGTGACATCAGCATCGGTTGAGATCCTACAACGTGTCCCTCCAGGCACCGCCGATCTGCTTCGCATCGGCTCAATCGAACCCGGTGCCCTGCTCTTGGATGCTTCCGACGCATTTGATTCTGGTAGCTCTAATGCAGATGAAGCTGCTCGGTCCATCACGCAACACGAGGGCTTGCTGGAAGAAGCAATCCTTGGATGTGTTGAGGCAGCTGTTGGAGAATTTGATGTCAAGGTCCAGAAACGCATGCTTCGAGCGGCATCTTACGGACTGCATTTCAAGTGCAAAGATGAGAACTACCGCAATAAAACGCCTGGGCGTCCGTCACCTGAGGCTGTAACTTTTGTCGACGCCTCTAGGAAACTGAGGGTGCTCAATGCACTTCGAAAACCAGCAACAGGATTTGTCATGACATCTTCTCAATACGATTCTGTCATGCCAAAGGGCGTGGTGGCAAGGTTAGTGGCTGCGGGAAGAGCATCTTTGGCAGCATCCATTTCTGAGTATCTCAACTTAGGTCGCAGAGTGAGTGACTACGCACGGGCAATGAAAGCAGCCGCATTCGTTTCTTCCTCCACCTCTTTGCAGAGGCCAAGCATGACTGATTCCCAAGTTGCTGAGGAAGCAATACGAATCATCCGAGGAGAGGAGAAAAGTTCCACACAGCTTCAAGCGAAGGACACAACGTCATCGGCGTTACCACCTTCATCTGGCATGTATGCATCGGTAGCGCTGGCAGCTCATCGTGCGGGGCGAAGAGGGGTCGCAGATCTCCTCATTATGCTCGAACAAAGCTCGGCGGACAAGGTTCATGCACTCTTGGCCATTGGATCCTACGCCGACGCTGCTGCTGTCGCGTGCAGAGCGAGAGACCCTGACTTAATCCACACGACCATGTACGCGTATGAGCAAGGTCTGTCGAATAATGAAGAAGGCAAGAGCTTGTACTTTTCTGGCATCATAAATAAATTCCCGATGGAAGCAGTAAACATGTTCACCACTTATTATTCTCGGTTTGGGGGGCTTCATGGAGGAGATGCGAGGCCGTCAATAAATATCCTGTTGCGAAGGCAAAAACACACTGAAGCAGGTCTAAAGATGGCAAAGAAGGCTCTTACGCTCCAATCCTCATCGGCTTCGGGAGACAACGAACATGAGAAACGAAAGGTCGAAGCTCTGAAAGAGGCATCAAACATATTCGATCTTGGAGGCAAGGACTGTGCCTTCCAAAAGACGTGTACAGACGAACAGGTTGCTCTCATTGCAGACCAGGAGCAGCTACGTCGATCCTATGGGTCGATGGAGGTTGCTCCCCCCTCATCCTCTGTAACATCCACCATCATGTCAATTATCAAATATGGGTCAGTAGATCCTCGCTCGGCTCACAGACTCAGCGCCGATGCAGACCGAATTGCCAAGAAATACAAGGTACCCGAGAAAAGAATGTGGCACGTGAAAGTTCGAGCATTATCGGAAAGCGGCCAATGGCCAGTTCTACGAAACTTTGCAGATACACGCGCCAAGCCTCCGATCGGGATCAAGCCATTTGCACTTGCCGCGATTAAGGGGAGGCAGAGCCAGGTGGAGATTATGTATTATATAGAGCGGATGACGGATAAGTCTGATGGAGAGGATCGGTATGATCTCTTTTGTGAGACGAGCATGTGGAAGAAGGCGCTGGAGGAGGCTGTGAGGCTTGGCGATGGAAGGAAGATTGCTCATGTCAGGTCCATGTGCAATTCGCCGGATGTCCAACGACTCTGCGATAAGTATATTTAGAGCAGCAGGTCTGTCAACTGTCCGAGCTTTTCATAAGTTGCAAAACAGAATTCCAAGCCAACACAACATTACATGATGCGTTGCCCACCATCACCTTCTGTTTGGTAAACATGGGCTCTAAAAGTTGAAAACCGTGTTCACATGTAGCAACTTGGGTAGGATGCTGCTAAGTCTGTGTCCTCTGGGCAGTTAAGAGCCGCCATTGGGCAGGCTGTTCGGCAGTAGGGTCATGAAGTTTCATATTTTCAAACTGGTGGCGCAAGTTTCACCCTACTGACCTGAAACTTTCAGACAACCCTGTGATTTGTCAGTTGTACCTAGAAGCGGCCTGAACAATTCGGCACTGGCGGCACAAGTTAATTCTGAGGATTCACATTATGTGTCACAGCACTCTTTCGTAGCGTTTTTGAACAGCTCTCATCATTCCTGATTGTTCTACAATCACAAATTTTTCCTAAATGCTGCCGATATTTTTTGGGCTCGGCCGAGAGCTCAACCTGACTAATTTTGACACTAACAAACTACTAGTAATAACGTTCATGTGACATGTTGTG
>JALLAU010000129.1:0-20617 GCA_036939495.1 Thalassiosira hispida | reverse complement strand
TGAAGGCCTCCTTGTTGAGCTGAAGCTTGACGAAGCGTCGCCTCGGGGAACCATTCGTATAATTCACCTCGCAGAAGTCGTACTCCTCACCATATCCTGGGAGTTCATCACTGTAAGACCCTGAGGACTCAAAGAGTTCATAGGCTTACCTTATGAAATAGTTGCGGTAGCGGGAGTCGAACCCCGAATACTTAATACGTAGGAATCAGTACAAATGTAGGGGTCATTTTGACAACCCTCTTCTGTCAACAAAAGGTGTATCCGAAGGGATAAGAAATTCAACTTTAAACACCCAATAAGTCCAAAACCAAACAAGTTGACGACCCATACGATAGCTCATATTGACCGGGCCTTCACAAGACCTTTCCAACCTTTTCAAACGATAATATGTCGTTTGCCTACGTACGCCATACGGCAAGTAGGAAAAATTCATCCTGCATAGCAATGCAACCATACGGTAGGAGAACCCCTGTTTTTTAGAGATTTTTAGTCTGTTCTGAGCCTCACAATCACGCTGTTCTTTCACTTTCAACGACAACACGAAGTCATCAGCAGACTCTCTGTTACATTCATCCGCCTGGCAATCATGACAGCCAAACGCTCAGAGAATCCAGACGAACAGGAACTGGATAGCAATACGGGACGCGATTACGATGAGATCAGCGACGACGACTCCTATTCGTTTTCTTCCGAGAGCAGCGAAGACTCTTCGACGGGGGAATCACCTCCTCCTCCCGAATCCATAAATGGAGATCAAATTCGCCAGAATGCACGCGAGCTTCTACAGTCACCATCTCCCGATAATGGCGAATCTGGAAAAAAGAGCATTGGAAAATCTGTTGCGGACAAGAACGCGAACATCTACAAATCGTATCACGATGCGCCCACAGTTCGCATGTCATCCACTTCTCCTTCCCAATTCACCAATTCTAATGCGACTACTGCAGCAACTCCCCCATGGGCCGGCACCAGCCAGGCCGAAAGCGCGGAAGGATTGAGCATGACCGACGTTGCATCTATGGCTTTTACTTGCGTAGCTCATTGCGTCACTGAGGGATATCGTGCAGCATCTACTTATTACAGTGGCTATGAACAGAACGAATACCCTTCCGTTTCCAATTTGAATACTTCACACAATTATCAGGAGGTATCCAGCTATCCCAATGGTGCATACAGCAATAACACATCCAACAATTCCAGCAATGGCAGCTTCAAAAATAACGGCTACAGTGATGCTGGTTACCAAACAAAAGTCAGTGACGATTATCCAAAGCAGCACAGAGAAGTTATGGATAGAGGTGTTGTTTCACAACAGCCAAACAATGATGAGTGCCTAACCCAAGCGTCTGGACAGGGGTCAGAAGAATGGGCAACGGTACATGTTCCATCCACGTATCAAGGGGGTAGAGGGGGGAGTGGAAACTGATTGGAAATTCATCAAAGAATGGTTTAGAGTTTAGTCTGGGGGGGGGGGGGGGGGGGGGGGGGGCTAGAAGGAGTTGTGTTGGTGTTGCCATGTGTCGTGTTGCTCCCTGTATGGTACCCCATTTTGCTTTGCTAGTTTTTGCATGCTCCCGCCAGCAATGGTATAGAAGTTGACGCACTATGTATATAGAAGAAACAGCCAAAAAAACAATATGATTGATTCAAAGCTTGAGTCCAATCATTGCAGCCAACTCATCCATTGACTTGGCACATCGTTCAATTTCAATTTTTGCATCCTTGTAGTACTTAGAAGGTGGTGTATAGCTGGTCGACGTTGAAGTGAAGATTGCCATGTAGGCTGATCCATCGGCCTGCTGTATTGTTTTTTCTATCTCTTGCGAAAGCTCTGTATCTATCACGGTGTTCAAATCCAATGCATGTAATGAACGAAGTCAGATTCATCTACAGATGTACACAGTAAAGGTGTCTCTACAATACAAGCAAAAAGCTTCACTTACATTCAACGATATCATCTGCGTGTTCCGCCAACACTTTCATAGCCTTTTGTATCCCAAATAATCCCGACTGCATGCCTGAAAACATGTAAAGATGTTAGAAAAGTTTGCTGCCCTTAAAACTCAATTTTTGCTTTTCGATAAAGAAACAGCCAAGTTTGACTATTCTAAGAAACCACACTTGCTCAATACGATCAATCAGTGACACGAGGGAATAGATATACTGTGTGGTTTCGGCTGAGTAGCTATTTTTTATTTTTGCTTTTGGGCAAATAAAACAGCTCAAGTGAATCATGATTAATATACCTACACTTATCACTTACCAACAGTACCAAGATTACGACGCACATTGTCCCCGCCACCATCGCATATCTCATCATAATTCTTCAGCAAGTAATCCACAGCTGCCCTACCATCACGAAATCTCTGTTCTGCCTCCTCGGGAGAGATTTTTTTGAGTGTAGCCACGCCTTTTTGGGAAGAGTCCAATACGACGGCATTTGATTTGGCAGGCGGGACAGTAATGATTAGGACGGAGCCGGCGGCAGTTTCAAGAAATGATCGGCGTGATGGCAATGAAGACTGGGCTTGTTTCAGATTATTGGAAGGTTGTGGTCTTAGTGAAAAGGCACTGATCAGGTCAGATTGCAGGCAGAGACAGAGGAGACCAATAGCTAGCGTCCTTGCCAACATCGTCATGGTCCTGGTTAGGAGGAACAGTAACAACCACGCAACAGAGCAACAGCAACAGCAAACAACAAATATGGAATTGGAATTTGAGTTAACTAGCGCGCTATAATTATATTGACTCCTACGTTGATTTTACGTAGGATCTTTGACGCCACTCACAAAGCTTCATCTTCCACCAAAACCAAAACACAACCACAAACCACAACCCAACCTGTACAATACTGTCTTGGCCTCTGTTGGCAACCCAACTAATCACGAGCAAGCGCCGAGCAAAGACCACCTTCACTGCGCCATCGCCGCCCTCCTATCCTCCATACCGCAGTCATCCAGAAGGTAACCGACGCCATCGCCATAGCCACCCGATCCTTCCTCCTATCCAGTTTTATCTTTTCGCCGTATTTCAGCGTATTTCTCACCCGGCCACCAGCAGATCCATCAAATCATGGGCGTCAATAGCAATAGCACCGACAGCGATTTCATCCACAATGCCACTGACGGCGATGCCACTATTAACACGAAAGAACATGTTGCTCATGCCAATCATAGCGATGATACGAACGATGACTTGATTGTGGATCCTCTATTGAAATATCTGATGAATCCCCATCGTGAGAGTAGTGAGCAGCAGCAACAAAATCCGTACTTCAATGTCGACGAAGCCATCGAAGCCCTAAAAACACAAGGATACTATCACATACCATCTGTTCTAACACACGATGAATGCAACGAGGCACTGGGGCACTTATGGAACTTTGTGATTGACACCTCCGGTGGATGTGTCAATCGAAAGGATCCATTGAGCTGGTACCCTAAACATGAAATGTTGATCAATAACAGATTGGTCAAAGAGAGTAGCGAGAAAGATGACAATCATCAAATCATCAGTAGTGACCCTACCAAGCATGATGATTTAGATCCTTGGCCCCACACTGGTCATAGCTCGTTCCATAATGACATGTTCCAATCACTGGGAGCTGGCTATGTGTTGGGAGACGTCCGGCAGAGTCTTGCAGAACGAATTTTTGAGCCACTCTTTGGAACACGGGAGTTGTTGTCGTCCAAAGAGGGGTTCACATTCTGCCGTCCCTTGATTGTTGATTTGGAGAGTAGTAATGATGGATGGCAACAGGATATTATTGAGCACAAAAAAGAAACAGAGAATATGCTTGTTTGGAAACAACCTGATCATCTCAACTCAAAAGTGGATTTGACAATTGGTGACAATGAAGCCAACGATGTTAAGAAGAAACGACAACTGTTTCAAGTATGTGGCAAACCACAAACACTTTCAGAGGGGCAGCACTATGCCCAGGGAGTTCCTGCCAGTGCAATGATACAACGTACCCAAGATCACAACATGGAGAATCAAGCAACAGCAACAAATTCAAATGGTATCTCAAAGAAGCAACAAAACAAAAATCAAAAGAAACTCAACAAGGAACAAAGGTTGAAAGATATGGCCGGACTTTGTCACATCCAAGCATCAATTTCATTCACTGATCAAACATTGGATCAACATTCTGGTGGGGGGCACTTTCTATGTTATCCACGTTCACATTCTAATGTCCAATGGAAATTAGTGGGAGGTACCAATCGAGCCACGCCATCATCACAAAGTAGTGTGCGCCAGCAGAAGAAAGAACGAACTGATCCAACGTGGGCACCTCTTAAGGACGAGGCAATTCAACAGTTGGCCGAGATGGGATGCCCTGAGAAGAGGATTTATGCGAACAGAGGGGACGTGATACTATGGCGATCAGATTTGGTCCACTCGGGAGTGGCGCCGTCATTGATGGCGAATAAGAACAGTGATGGCAATGATGGTGGGGATAATCCAATCTATGACGGAGCAAGAGAATTTAGAGCTGTGGGTTATTTCAGCATGCTGCCCGTTGAAGCAGTGAAAGACTATACTATGTATTCACTTCAAAAACATAAGCTCGTGCAAGCCAGAGGCAAAATTATTGGGCAGTCACAGGCAACAACAACATCACTACTTGACCTGGAGCGAGCACATCAGATGGTAAAAGCCAAAATGGAAGAATTGTCTCTACAAAAACTTGAGTCATACAAGACATTCCGATCTTCCGATCATAGACCAAATGTCGAAGAGTGGCACGAACATTGTCGTGTCACCATGTGGAATATGGTTCATCACGACAATCATCATCATCAAGGAAATAATCAAAAAGATGATCAATTCCAACCCATTCCTCCTCGGATACTGCAGCGACCTAGGTTTCGTCTTGGTGCTCCAGCTCTCACAGTGCGCCAAGCAGAGTTATATGGGATTTTGCCATATTATCGTCAGCCCACAAATAATGATGGTAGCTGCGATAACGAAATACAGCAAAAGAAGGACATTGAGCGTGCTGTCATTCGCGGAGTGCGGTTCGTTGAGGGTGTGTATAATGGTAGAGATATCAAGGGCAAAGAGGTTGGTCCATCATGGAGAATAAAGGATGGGAAATTTTGCGTAGATGATGAAGAGAAGAATACTGTGATTGCAAATGACGCAGTTGGGGACATACCAATCTGCCTCGCCACAATGGAATTAGCAACACCGCGTTCTGGTAACGGGGCATCTGTAGCACTTTCTGGGCAAGACAAGTACCTTGGTGGGATGGCAAGTCCCTGTGGCCGGTATATTTATGGCGTGCCTGTGAGAATTTGACATTACATGTGCTGCATATCTTTTCTCCCTCTCTTCCCTGTTGAACTCTACTCTCACTAAACGTGTTGTACAAGTTGACGTTCATTCTGGCGAAGTCACCTTCATTGGTCAAAAGTATATGGGAGAGTTCAAATGGCTAAGAGGCGTTGAAATACCGAGTCACGTGATGGGAAGGAAAGATGATGGAAGCCTCGCTTATCCCGCTGGGTGTTGTCTCGCTCTACCCTGCAACAGTGAGAACGGTTGCGTCCTAAAAATCGATCCTGAAACATCTGAAGTGACCCATTTTATAACTGGTCAACCCATTCCCAATGTTGAAGAGGGATGGCTCTATCATGGCGGGAATCTTGATGAAGAAGATGGGTTTGTCTATGCAATCCCAGCTAGCGCTCCTCGTGTAATGAAGATCAATGCACGAAATGAAACAACTGAATACATTGGTCCTGAATACCAAGGCAAGGCGAAATGGTATGGTGGAATCACTGGCTCAGATGGCTGCATTTATGGAATCCCTCACAATGTAAGACCGAGAAAGTTTGGCAACTGATACGGTATTGCGCGGTACTAGTTGCACTCGCTCCTGTGCTGATCTCATTTCTTTTTCCATCCATCTCTTTCACTGCCCTTTCCTGGCATAAACAGGCAACTGGTGTGCTGAAAATCAATCCGAAGACGCAAGAAGTGACCATCTTAGGGACTCTTCCGGAAGGACTTTGGAAATGGCATGGAGGTCTAGCATCATCAGACGGATCCAAGATAATTGGATTCCCGAACAATGCAGATTCGGTGTTAGTCATTGCTGTTATCAAACAAAAAGTTTACACTGTTGGCGATGGGTCTATACTCCGAAGCGGTTATCACAGGGTGCCTCAAGACGGACGATATAAATACCTTGGAGGATCTCTCAATTCCAATGGGAAATTGGCATATCTATTCCCATGTGATGCTGAGTATGTCCTCCGATTCGATATGGAAACAGATGAAATGAAGCTCGTAGGACCTCATTTGACCGAGGGAGTGAACAAGGTCCAGAATGGGTAAGCGTGAATTGATCATCTTTGCTTGCATTATTAGCTGCACTGATACGTCCAATTAATTTCATGTGCATAGATTTGTTGGGGACGACGATTGCGTCTACGGGATTCCACAGCGGAGTTCTGGTGTGATAAGAATCATACCTCCCGGAGTGAAACGTTACGGGAGGGATGGAGCTGCTCTGCCCGACGATGAGGAGTATGTTGATGTGGTGTATTGCGGTGACGACATGGTGTCGTGTAAGGACAAGTTTGAAGGAGGAGTGCTAGGCTTGGACGGGAAGATATATTGCATACCATTGCGAGCAAAAGCCTTCGTGAACATTATACCTGGCAAGAAGTTATTCTGACAATAATGTCAATAAATCTGTTATAATATTATCTTATGGAAATATATGTCTTGTCCCAATTCAATCCACTGAAGCGCTTTTCTGCCCCGGGCGATCATTCAGACTATGGTAGACTACGCCTCAATCGACACTGAAGATAAAGTGATATGTCTAATCCATACATTGATAACCAAGCCAAACCATCATCGTAACCACTTCTCTTGGCTCGCCCATTCTGGTATTTTGCCTGTTTTGACTGCCACAGCTTGACTGCAAGCCGCCAAATAGAGTTACATACAAAAGGATGCCAAATTCCCATCAGGTGGCAGGCTACCACAATTTTCATGCAGAGGGCTTCGCATGATGGATTGCTTGATAGCCGCTTTTGAATTTCTGGGTCGAGAAGGAGCTCATTTTGTGAATGCAATTCAATAGTTGAAGTATTCTCTGGAAATAAAACGTCGTCAATAAAACCATCCAGATCATAATCCACGTCATCAGTGTCTTCTAGTGGATTCCATATCCAACTCATGCATTCCTTGGGACAAGGCAGTGAATTATTTGCTCCTTCTTCTTCAGCTTTCTGTTGAAATATCTGACTACGAGACATATTGGATAATGAAGTAGATTCTACAGCAGCTGAAACGAGCGAAACAAACTCTGACTTCACCGCCTTGGCATTAGACTTGGGGGCATAAAAGAATTGATCTTCCCACTCTGCAACACGGTATTCGCCCCACCAACTGCACCCTTTCTCAGACTGTACAGAATTCGTGTGTAAACACCTGGAACCATTTCCTTTCGAGTCTACAGCCCCAAGTGCTTCTACAAGTCTAGCCCATCCCTTCCTATCACATGGATTATGCTCGATAGCACCAGCTAGGATATCAAGCAATGCATCTCTAGGCAAATGATTCAATTCACACAGCTGTTGAACTTTTGCGATGGAAGTCCTTGAGCAAACTTTAACAGCCCAGTGATAAGTCTGAAACAAGGATACGTAGGATTTGGTAGCATTAATAATGTGTGACTCTGAATCAAGACAAATGTAATTAGCCTGAAAATAATATACTTACATGGTATGCATAAAGCCTTTTGAATTCCAAACCAAGCCCACTGTTTGTACTTGAAAATGATTGTGGACGATGCAGCAGCAAACTAGCTTTCTTCCATTCCAGCATTGAAGAAGCGGCCAAATGAAACATGGGGCAATTATGTCTTTGCGTAAATGTGACAAAATCTCTCAATGCAACAGCAGAATTGTTTCGTATTTCATGAAAGCATTCCAGTTGTGGCCTTCCTCTTTGCTCTTGCTCCATTTGCTCGTGCTCCACTTTGACATTTTTCTGGATTCTTGAAGTCACATATGAGGAGCCAAAGGCTATGCAAAGAGCACCAAGTAATGTTGCCACATACCAAGACCAATGATCAACATTATCTGGATCCTTCTCAATGCATTTGCGAAATACCATAGCAGCCTCTAGCAAGGCTTTAGCTAACACTTCATCGATTATTTTCCCTTTCGAATTCCAACTCGATTGTGGAGGTGAAATTAGGCTGCCATTTTCTTCAATCAATGTAAGCATATTTCTGATCAAATCAAAAGGTGTTCTGATGTCTAATGAGTCAGGACAACACGGCCTTGACACCAATTCAGCTGCGCGAGGAGTCAGATATTCAGCTATCATGGCAATACCAGTGGTGGGATGAATAGGTGTAAATGACGTCAAATACGGACGAATCAAACGATCTTTCCCCCTTTTTGCTATCTCTTTTGCAGCGAGCTTTATTCCACGCAATTCCTTCTTTTCTAGCTTGGCCAATAGCAAATTTGGATTGGATGTCACTGTCTCCAGTTCATCATAATCTGGATCACTGGCTTCGCTTTCATTACTGCTTTCATTTTCATTCTTCACCCCCCACGAAGAAGATTGGAAGTTCTTTTTCTTTTTACCACAACCCACACCGCCGCCGTTGGCAAAATAAGATTGCGTTGCCATTACAGCCTGGGCCAACGGAGCACTTTCTGGCAATGCACCTTCTGACTTGTAAAAATTGGCTTCATGTGGTTCTGTCAGAGATTCAGCAAGTTTAAGGTACGAAACAATGCATTCGTGCCAGTGCCCAACATCTTCCTGTGCCACACCCAGATCATGGCGGTGCTGAAAGTGAGAAGAATCGATTTTCTGCATCTCGCACAATCGTGCCTTCGACGAAGTGAGATGGTCTATGAACGAGGCTAGGGCTACCACAATATTCGAAGTGTCTATGTTGGACTCATGGATAATTTTGGCGTACTTGTCAACACCCCCTGGATTAGCAGCCTTCTGAATTTCATCTATGAGTGAACCTAACAGTTTTGCAGAATCACCCACGGCAGATGGAGAACTGAGATCCATTATCTCGTCTGGGTCAAACTCTTCTTCTTCCTCTATACTTGGGAGCTCCTTCTTCGGATTGTTTAT
The DNA here is from genome assembly GCA_036939495.1 of Thalassiosira hispida. Lineage (NCBI taxonomy): Eukaryota > Bacillariophyta > Thalassiosirophyceae > Thalassiosirales > Thalassiosiraceae > Thalassiosira > Thalassiosira hispida. The sequence continues at coordinate 11,485 of JALLAU010000129.1, read as the reverse complement.
GGGATCGTGTTTGCCATTAATGGAGTCCTCGATAATCTCCGTATTTTTTACTCCATCATCTGCCAATTCACTCTTCAACTCCTCTCCATCCTGTGTGTTGCCATTTGGACTGGTCTCATCTGACTTGAAAGTCGGACTCTCGTCTAGCTCGGCATTAGCTACCTCATTTGACGTCTCGGTAACATCTTCTGCAGCGAAAGCTGGGCCTCCATTTTTCTTTTGTTCTGTATGAATCCATCGACGGAAGCGTTTCAACAACGAGGATCGTAAAGCGTGCATTCTTTGCTTCAAGACAGTCGGGTGGGTTGGTATTGATGGGTCGCATGCCCAGCTGGGCGGGGATGAGACACTACCATCCACGCCAAGAAATGACGTGATTGCCCAACGTTCTTTCGCGGTGAGGTTTACACTACTTCCTCCTCCGCCTTCCACCCAATATCTAAGTTCATCTTCCCACAATCGTCGATTCGTTCCAAGCTCTTGCGCAACCTTCATCAAGAATTGATGTCTGTGTGTTTGCTTTGGAAGTGTGTGGGCCATCGACATGAGCCGGAACAGTGGACTTTGCTTTTTTGCTTCTTTGGTATTATCATCAGCATTGCCCATACCAATGACCGATGTGGTGCCATACGACATTTGGCTAAATACACCAGTTGGTTGGTAGGAGTGATCCGATGATTTGGAGGAAGAAGAGGACGAGACATTTGATAATGAATCATCATCATTCTTTGCCTTGATTCCACTGTCGTCCTTTTCCATGTTGTGTGAGTCATCCTGATCATCATTCATTATGCCACCGGCAACCATGCGTGTCCAAAGTCGCTTTGCATTTCTACCATGAGCAAACACCATCCTTTCTGAACCGAGCGTTGACATATCAACCATCCCATGCAAATCCATCCTCGCCTTTAGCTGGTTAAAGTGTAGTGGAAATGATCGTGTGACATTATCTGGTTCGTCTACCGAGAGTGTGTGATGTGCATTATCTTTCTTGACGCTTTTGATTTTCGTGCGGTTACTGACACCAGAGACAGCTGTGTTCTGCTCCAGGAGCATGAGATGGCCCGTCTTTCGTCTTTTCTTCTGACGACCATCATTGCCAGCATCACCCTCGCCATTATTTACTTCATCAGCAGCAGCACTAGCAGCTTTGCTTGATAATATCATGCTACTACTTTTGCGTTTGAAGTTCCTGTAAACATAGTATGGTAGCTTGTCCGCATCAGCTTTGGGCATGGTGACATATCCCTCATCTAAGAAATTCCAGTTTGGACCATGACCATCAGCAGCATCAGATTTGCTACCATCATCATCCTTGGCCTTCTTTGCTGGGTCATCATCGACATCATCCTCCAAAAGAGTGTCCTCCTCGTGATTCATATCCATACAACGCTTCTCCTTCACCCTTTCCCTGGCAATGACTCTCAACCTCCGTTGCTCCACCTGCTCGCCAAGTTTCTTCCTCGTCAAATATTCCATGGATCCACCCAAATCATCCTGTTCCATACTCAAATCGGTACCCTTTTTATATTTGAACCTCTGATATTCCTTCCCTCTCTTGATTTGTATCTCCGTAGGAGGTCGTCGTCGTGAGTGCGTCTTCTTATTATCCATGATACCCTTGTTTCGTTTCTCTCTCTTTTCCAGTTTTTTACGCTGTCGTTCCTCTTCTTCTTCGTGGACAGATGTTTGAGATAGAAGTGTTTCCTCCATGCGTGACATTTCGGCAAGGGAGAGATTACCTCCTGCGGAATGCTGAGAGAGATTTTCCTGCTGGGAAGAGAGATTATAATTTTGGGAAGATGGACGAGTAGGAATGGCCATTTGATTCTTTGATGCTTCTTCGTAGAATGCTTGCAGCTGGACCCTATCACTGTCATCGTGTGCACCATCATCTCCATCCTTGACGTCGGCGCCAGAATGATCATTCACATCAACACCGGCATCGGGGTCCCAGCTGTCATCGTCACTCATAATGGTTCTCTCTCTCTCTGGATAATATTATGTGTTTCTTTCTTAATTTGTTTAGTCGCTCCTAAGGCTACACAAGGAAATTACTAAATTGGGAATGTGTTAAGCCAGGAGCAGGAGGGACCGAGGGCTGACGAGGCGGCTCATCGCCCATTTTATGGGTAGCGTTGTGCTTTGGTTACGACTGAGCCCAATTGTTGTGTTTTCGGTTGGAGGTGGCGAATAAAAGGCTTTTCGCGGGCGGGCGCGGGGCGGGGGCCAGATGATATCGCTCGACTCCCCCCTCATTGACGCCCCCCGTCATATTATGCCCCTCTTTACTTTCCCATTGCTTATTATTATTTTACGATACCACATTAGATATGGTACTACACATACTACACCATATTGTTTTCCCAACACCCAACATTTCCCAATTTGTTCCCACGCCAAGCAAAGTGCAGGCACAGCTCAAGCTGGGTCCTGTGGCTCAAGTCTCAAGACCTCCATTTTCGCCATTTGTTTTCGCACATACTGGTGAGGCAATTGTAAACGGGGCAACTGAAGACCTCATTAGAGCTAATTTTATTGATAATCGAGAGCTTTATTACCAAGATTCAGTTATCTCTTTTCTTTCCAGCTTTGCCTTTTCCACTGCGGTTGGCATCCTTCCTCTTCCTCTCTTCTTCTTCGTCCTCTTCGTCTAACGCAACAACTCTCTCCTCACGCTCCATCTCATACAAATGAGGAGCAAACCTTCGAACCATTGTCCCGCCGCCCAACCAGCTTGGGATACCCTGTACTGATACCTTGCATCGATGGTCTGTGATCCTATCTTGTGAAAAATTGTAAGTTCTAATCCTTTCACTTCGGTCTCCTCCACCCATCAACGAGCTCCGTGCACTACTTCGATCTTTGAGCGCCTGTTCTTTTCGCAATTGGTGCACTCGTGCTGCTACCAGCTTTAAGCCCTTGGCCTTGTTTTTATGTTGTGACCGTTCCTCCTGCATGTATGCCATAATTCCAGTGGGGATATGTGTAATTCGCACAGCACTTTCAGTTGTATTCACGTGTTGACCACCTGCACCACTTGCTCTCATTACATCGATTTTGATCTCTGTAGATGGCAGTGCTGACGCAATTTTATTGTCGGGAACAGAAGGGAGGACAGCCACGGCCACGGCAGAGGTCTGCATTTTGACATCGTTGACAGGGACACGCTGAACACGGTGCACACCCGACTCGTATTGGAAAAAGCCGTATGGACCAAGTTGCTGAAGGAGGATCTCTGATGTGTCTTGATCAGAGTCGGTATCAAAGCTATCATGTCCTCCAGAATAACCACCTCCGCCGCCGCCACCACGCGAGGACACTGCCAAGCTAGCCTCTTTCACGCCCCCAAGAGCAGTTTTGCTGACTGACAATACTTCGACATCCCAAGACTTGCCTCCATCTTTTGCAATTGCCAGGTATGCCGACATGATTTCACCTGCAAACAGACCTGCTTCATCGCCACCCGTTCCCGCTCGGATATCAATGACAGCATCAGACGAAATCAACTCATCAAGATCCTCGGGGTTCAATAACGGTACCACAGACTGAAATATTTTCTGCGAAAGTGGCTGCAGCTGTAACTCGAGCTGAGATAATTCTTCATTGATTTCTTCACTCATTTCTTTGGAATCCTCATCGTCGTTCGATGATTCAGTCTCATTCAGCAACTCCAACAGAGATTCGCGCTCTGCATGGATTTCCGAGACTTTATCGCACAGGGACGAAATTCCAGAGAGAGAGGACAGTTCTTTCCCCAGTGTGGTCTGATCGCCGCCGTCGTGTAGTTGTCTCATGACTTCGTCGTGTCGGGACTTCATCGCTCGTACTCGATTCTGCATGGAGGGAGATAAATCTGCAAGGCTCTCTAATCCATCATTGATCGTTATTTCTTCATCGGGCTCATCATCGTTCTCGTCAGAAGCGGCAGTGGAGAGAGTACGATTAGATAGTGTGGAAGATTGCCGTTGCACATGATGGTTATGATGAAATTGTTGTGTACTCATTTTGCGACAGGAATAGTTGGCGTAGACAAGAAAACGATCATTTTTCGTGCACGAGCCATCGTCGCTGTCCCTGCTGCCTATGCAGACCGAGCCTGTCTGTGGCCGTGCAAGACGTCTCATGGAGCGGGCGGCGCCCCTTGCAATTGGAATGGTTGCCGTCATGGTGAAACGCCGCCGGGTATATAGTGTTGGGTATTGTAGGTGTAGGTTGTTTGTTGTTCAGTTGGAGGAGGTATTTATTTTATTTCGGGGACGTTTTATTGCCCTCCAAATATAACTACAACCAATAATTTTACATGAGGAAATTGAGGGTAAATTCATAATGAGCGGAAACCCGGGCAGAACCCCTAAAATAATGCCTTCTTGCGCAGCTTCTTGCCCTCAAAACTCAAAACACTTCGCTCTTCATCGCATCTATCTTCCACCATCCATCCAACAACTGTGCCGTACAACCTCAACCTCAATACTCGTCTCATAAACATAAACATTCAACCATGCGGGCTGCCATGAAAGAGCTATCCGCCAAACACATCCACGCCGAAAAAGAGGCGGGAGGAGATGATGCAGACGCCTCGGCCTCTCCGTCAGTAGAATCACCGCCCTCACCAGAAGAGTTTGTAAACACGGGATTGCAACGCTGGGAGGAAATACGGAACCAATGGCTCTCATCCTCCCAATCATCCTCATCGTCCGCATCCTCCTCCTCGGCATCGTCGGTCCCATCGTCCTCGGCGCGTCAACCAAAAACGAAGAAACCAAAACGACACGCCAAAGATATTGATATTGACGAAGTGATAGATCTTATTGTTTCGAATAGGTGGAGACAACAGCCTCCGAAGAATTTATCGACATCCTCATCGTCTTTGGATACGGCCAAGAGTGCCACGAAGAGGAGGGATGATGCCTGTTTTCCTAGTCCAGTGTCTTTGCCTCAGATGGTGGATGTTTTGGTCGATTTGTGGGAGGCGGAGGGATTGGATATTTGATGAGTGAATTGCACAGTGATTGGTGCAGAGCATAGATAGGCACAATGAGTAGGAATGGGAGGGGATATTATTTAGAAGAGGTTTGATGAAGGGAGGAGGGGGGTGCGATGTTGCAACAGTCGTGGATGCCAGCGTTGGATGGTCCACTCAACTTTTTGTTACCAAGTAAAAGTGTAGAATAGTGGGGAATGGGGAAACATGATGGCACAAAATAAAATGGGAATAGGATTGTGATGAGATCACTGGTGTTTTTCGAGTCATGTTTGGTAAATATGAGAAACGAGCAGAAATAGACTGAAAAGTGGAAAGCAATCCACGTTGGTACCTCTAGCATTGTAAGCAAGTTGGCCATCTCTCAGTATGTTTATAATGCAAAACTCTGGATTGATATTCGATTTCATGCAAAATAGCAGCCAGTGTATTGTGGACATATCTAGGCTTACGCCACTTATGTGCATTGATTGGTCACTCACACTTGATCTCTCATCATCGGCTGAGTTGAAACTCCCAATTGCACCCATGTATAGCCATCTTATCAATCTGTTCGTTGTTTGAAAGCACCCACCCGTGGACCAGCTAAATCACCATCTCCTTTTGAACCCCCATTATTCCCTGCTACTCTTTGTTGTGCCTCATCCAATTCGTCCTCCTCTGAAAATGCCGAAATAACATACCCCGCTATCACAACATTTGCAAAAACTACTGCCAAACCTCCAGACCACATGAGCGGTTCTTCTTTGTTGGGGAATAAATAGTAAAGACCAATGTAGAATGATAGTATTGGGAGGGTGAACATTAGAAATGTAGCCGATCCTAGTTTTTTGGCAACTTCTCGGTTTTGCTCCTGTAAGAGGCTTTAGTTGTTGTTGTTGAGTGTTCATAGATAATTGATTTGTTTGTGGAATGTATTTGACGAATGCCAATTGTGTATTTGGATTTTTGTAGACATGGATGTGTATAAGTGATGAAAGATGGAGCATCAGAATCAAACAAATATCTGGTGAGTGACATCATCTTGAATGGAACCACAATTATAGTCGCGTAATTCATGCAAACTAAACAAAAGTAAAGTACGATATCAGTAGAATGGAGGAACACCATATTGTCCCAGCTAATATTCGCATGGTGACTTTCCGCTGCCCTTTCACTCCACTCGAGAAACGAAATCCAAGAAAGCATTGGTCTGAACTCACAGGGCAAATCCCTTCGTCTGACTCATCTTATGTTATTTTGTGTGTCTTTTTCTCACGCCTAATCAATGATGCAGGGAGGACGCTGCAGTTGACAAAGATATGTATGAAGTAGATATGAATGTACAGGATTGTGAGGTGTTTTTAAGAGAGGATTGTCGTCTATTGTCGTGTTATGGACGCTGGAATTGCCGAGATTTGCCGTTTCGTTGTGTGGAGGCTTTTAGAGTGAAGGGAACCAACAGGGTATATTTTTACAATAATTTAGATAGATATCATAGCTAGCTAGTCTGCTCATAAACATAAAGGATATCATACAATAAATGTATTACGTAGCTCTTGAATTGCTTGGCACAGCTTGGCACCCTCTTCAAGTAAAACATAAAACAGTGAAGAGAGTAACGCAGTTATCTATCCTCGCCCCGCAGCGCAACGGGGGCATAGAACAACATGGTAGCAGAGAAACACCGAATAATCATTTGGCCATCAGATGGCAACGATGTCCCAAAGTTGCCTGTCTTGTCTTTTGACGCCACCGACGCCAACACTTCAACTTCAAGCGACATTGATGCCATCAATCAGAACACTCCGGGTTCATCAGTTGCCATTATTGGCTGGGTAGATGAAACGGTATCTGTTGTCACCATTATTGCCATTGGTTCTATGTTATTACCATTGGCCTCAGAAGATGTGGAAAAGCCCAAAAGAGGAACAGAATGCAAAGATGGTGAATCAGTTGCACTTTGCTACAAAACTATTATTTCGCCCGCAATCAACTGTTTGGCTGAGCAATATCCATGCAAATACTCTACGGATGGGTGCGGAAGTTGTTACCATTGTACTACCTACCAGTCTTTGGGAGTATTGGGCATCATCAGAAATCCTGTAAAGGATGAAAATGATGAACCGATTTCTGATGAAAATGATGAACCTGACTCGAAAAGAAAAGAGGAGAATATTCAGAATAGTCGGCGTCAAATAATATTGTACAATCAAAATGAAGCTCAAAGGTGGCATCATCAGTATTTCAATTCATCCCCAGCGAAAAATCAGCAGCAAGAAAATAGAAACCTCTATCCTGGAACGTGGCAACGAAATGCATTGCGCATGGCTGAATCTTGGAAAGTGTTGGAAAAATTATCATGGACTATGAAGGATATTATGCAACAATGCCAACCAGAAGAAGAAATTGATGTTGATGTTGATGACACAACTGCAATGAGCAAGGGAGAAGCTGAGCACAGTGCAGATATTGGTTATGCAAAGATTGAATCATCTGTTGATCAAAGACAGAAGGTGTCTTATTTTGGTGGGATATCGAGCCACTCCTTGTTACTGCAACACTTGAAATCTAGAAGACCATCATCCCAAAAGGCTGAGCCCAATATCTTTGCACAAATCCCTTTATTTTCAATACTTGGACATTTGATTCGTGCAAACACTGCACCTAGAAAGACCAATGGCTCGGGATTGAAAGGGGAATCAAGATTTGCGAATTCTCAATTCGTTGCCCTCATTCTAGACTCTCTGATTGGACTGGTCATAGGGTGTATCCTTCTCACCTATCCTCATATCATCACACAACGAATCATTCATCTGTGGAACAACTTTCACAATCGCCAATGGAATGAAGGGCTGCAGTGGCTGGAATCTTTCCCTGCAGGTTTCAAACTGAACGTTGCGCTCACACAACAGATGGGAAAAGAAGTTCGGTTAGCGTTGCAGTATCATCAACAGATAATGTCCTTTCTATTCCCGGTAGATTTCTGTGTTGACACTGCTGCCACAGACACCTACAGCGCGACATCTACGCCGTTACCAGCTACTCTAGTTTGGTATCTTGGACTATCTACCATAGTTTTTGGGGCAAGATTTTTCTTCGCCTTTGCTTTTGACATCACTCGGCTATCACTTCTCCATATCCACTACCTTTCATCTCTCTTTGCGGCATGCCAACGCCTGGAGTTATCTACATTGACTTCCTTGTGGCTGTTGTTCCGTGGCAAGAAACGCAATGTCTTGCGCCAACGCTCTGACCATTTGAAGTACGACCACATGCAGTTATTATTAGGGATGATTCTATTCACTGTTTGTCTGTTCCTGTTCACAACGATATTGGTCTATCATTGGTTCTTTGCCATCATGAATTGTTATGCAGAACTTTGTGTGTGCGGATTGTGGTGGTGTGGGTTCATGTCTGTTGAAGGTGTGGCGAAGTGCGATAAAATTGTGACGGAGAAAAGAAGGTGCCAGAATGACAGCGAAAAGTCATGGATAGGAAAGGGGGTCGAATTTATTCCTGTGATACTTTCGGATATGTCATACTTTGGTTATTTTCTTGGGGGTATTGGCACAATACTTCTCAACGATTCAAAGATTTTAATTCTGCAGAGACCAACATTTGAGAGGGTTTCTCAGGAATCTACAATGAAAAACGTCTCTTGTGTTTCCGTCACCTCAAACAAGACCTCGACAATGAAAGTTGAATTTCCTTCAAAATCCAGTCCTAGTATTATTTTGTCCATATTATGTTGTTCATTCATCATTTCAAGGTTCAGTCGAATTATAGTATTCACAAAGAGACTTGTTTTTGGCACACCGTGTCCCATTGCTTCAACTTATGTTGAGCTATGCCAATAAGCATTGCTTCGACATATGTTGAGCTATGCCATAACAAAAATTATGGTACCTAAAGTGTTGATCTATTCTTAAACGACATATGGTATGTACGTGCTATGGTAGTATACAGTTGGCGGAAGAAGCAATCAATATGGATCGATGAAGATCCCTCAGGATATCAATCTGTGCCAAAAAAGACAATATCTAACGGTGTATGCCAGAGAAAGTCTGTCATACCTGCCCCATACATTAACATGACATCTGACAGTAGTCAGACACAATGGTTGGACATTCTTACATTGCAACAGTCCATTTTCCAGCCAAGAGAGCTCACTTGGCTTGCTCAAGCTGAAAAATCTCAATTTGTGTAGGGGTGTTTGGGTGCGGAGTGACAACTTCCAGGTTGGTGGGTACCAGAGAAAGCTTGTCAGACCTGTCTCATGTATTCAGATGGAATTTGGCAATAGTCAGACACAATGGTTGTCCATCCTTACATTGCAACGTTCCATGCACCATACCAAGAGGATCAAGCCCACTTGACTTGCCCCAGCTGAAAAACGGCAACAAACTGAGTTTGGGAGTCATGTTGGTATATGCAAGAGGAAGCTTGTGAGACCTGTCTCCTGGTGAATCCATATGGTATCTGACAGCAGTCGGACACTAGAATTGTACATCCCTGCATTACACAATTCCATTTGCCACACCAAGATGAGTTGGCTTGGCTTGCTCCTCCATGTGAGAAAGAACGGCAAACCGAGTAAGGATTGAGTAAGGGTATTTGTGTGTAGAGTGATGACTTCCAGGTTGGTAGATGCCAGAGGAAGCTTTTCAAACCTGTCCCATGCATTCAAACAGTCAGACAATATGGTAGTCCATCCTTACATTGCAACATGAAACATCCCATTCACCACACCAAGAGGATTTTGTGTGGCTTGTTTCGACTAGAAAAATGGCAACCAATCAAGTTGGGGTATTTGTGCGTAGAGCTGTGACTTATAGGTTGGTAAGTGCCAGGGGGGTAGGTTGTCGGACCTCACCCATGTATTCATATGGCATCCATCTTTGTATTGCAACGTCCCATTTACCAGACCAAGAGGAGCTCACTTGGCTTGCTTGAGCTCAAAAGAATAACAACCAACCAAGTTTGGGCTTTTTTTGTGTAGAGTGACGGATTCCAAGGTTGGTATATACCAGAGTAGACAACAGTCAGGCTATTGGTCACTGTTGTAACCAACGCAGTGACCAATAAAAGTGCATGAACTGCCAAGTTCGAGTCCCCACGCGGGCTTAGTCTAGTCTTCCATCAAGTACGTAGCCGTGTTTATGGTTAGAGTGTGGGTAGCAACAACCGCCATATAATACACCTTCTACATGATGCCCTCTCGGAGTATCGAAATCAGCGTTTCGTGCACTTTTATTGGTCACTGCTGTAACCAACTCTAGTATTTGTACAAGTACTAGAGTTGGTTACGGCAGTGGCCAATAGGCACAATGGTTGTTTATCCTTATATTGCACCATCCCATTTACCACACACAGAGAGTTCACTTGGCTTGCTCAACAAGCCAAAAAAACAGCAACCAACCAAGAACTTGAGATGTTTGGGTATGCCGGGGGGAGGTTGCCAAGAGGAGCTCACTCGGCTTGCTCCAGCTGAAAAAAATACAAACCGAGTGTGGGTGTTTCGGTGTAGAGGAGTGACAACTTTCAGGATGGTATATGCCAGGGGAAGCTTGTAAGATCTGTACCATGCATCCACATGGCATCTAACAACAGTTAGCAGTCAGACACAATGGCTGTCCAACCTGAACTACAACATCCCATTTACCACACACCACACACAGAGGGGGTCACTTCTTTGCTCATTTCAGCTAAAAAAAACAGCAACCAAACAAGTTTGGGTGTTTGGGTGTTTGTGCCACTTGGGTTTAGTTCGTAAGTAGTGGTGGATTTGGCGTGGATGGCTTAAACCAATCACGCATATTAAAGTATTAATTCATACATATTGTCTAGATAGCGATGAGACACATTGCAAAAAAACGTTGGCGTTCGACCAAATCCACAAGCCACAACAACAAAAATACACCCCTACCATGGTTGTGGCTCTCTCTTGCGCCGCTGTAGCCGTCCACCAATGACCCTGATGCCATATCTGCCTCAACGTCCTCTCACGTAGATGTAATTATTGCCATGAGTGGTGGGGTGTACGGTGTTCACAGGGCCGATTAGTGGTGCGGCGGTGATGGTGATGATGGAGCCGAGCCGGGGCATTGCTCGGTATTGCTTTGTTGTTGTGAACACCTGACGTCGGTCCTTACCATGGACCTTGTGGGGTCAATGGCGCATGGCGCGGAGGAACGGCAATTGGGGTGGTCTAAATAGTCAAATGAGAACGATAAAAAATAATGATGCTCGTAACAATTATTTTGGTGTTATTGATGATTATTGACCTCAATATTGATCTGTCCAAGGTCACCCGAGCACACTATCAGCTTCAAAACATGTTTGGAGCTGATAGTCACCCGAGCACACTATCAGCTTCAAAACATGTTTGGAGCTGATACTAGTGTGCTGGGGGGACCTTGACCAGATCAATATTGAAGATTTTTATGTTATTTTACTAGCTACTACATCTGAAACTGTACATTGTTTACTCCATATAATGTTAGTTACTGGGTAATCAGC
>JALLAU010000128.1:0-20619 GCA_036939495.1 Thalassiosira hispida | reverse complement strand
CATCAAATAAAATCATGTCACCGCTATTGTACTTCTCTTCGTGGACGGTCTTGAAACGATCAGTATCCAATGTGTGCGGTTCAGTGCAAAGCTAATCGCAACGGCACGGGCTCGGCGTTTCTGTTCTGCTTTCTTTTCAGCTCTTTCAATCGCCTTCGCCGTCATGGGAGCACCAGCAGTTTCTTCACCTTCGTTGTCCTCTTTCTCATCGTCAACGTCGGTGGGAGTAACGTCCTCGTCGTTGTCTGAAGCATCTGGCATGTCGACATCGGTGCCAGGAGAAGGGGTGATGATTGGAGCGGCGTCACCTGCTGCGGTGATGATTGGTGTACCTCCTTCCTCTATAACGAGGCCAAGACGAGCGCCATCACGGAAGGGAATTGGAGGAGAGGTATCGGGAGGATCACTGGCATCTTTGACGGCACCCCGAGCGGGCGACGAGGCGGGAGAATCCTTGGAGCAGTGCTTCTTCTTTTTTGGAGATGAGAAGCCATCCACAGAATTGACAGGGCGCTGACGCTGTGAAGGAACGGCGTAGGATAGAGTAGCACACGCCTCGTCCGGGCGAGGATGAGAGTCAGTGACTACCTTCTGGGAGTCATGCTGCAGGTCACCTAGGCATTTTTGTTAGTGGCTCTTGTTTTGGATTCTACGGAACAAATAATAGCTAAAATGTCACGACAGATCAGCGCCGCGCGGGTCAGAGGTCAATATATCCTAGAGCTTATACATAGGATGCAGTCTTTTTCCCGGGTTTCTCTGGTCTGATCTTTTCTGCCTGGTCTTTGTTCCCGCTTCTCCCTGCACCTATGTATCTAGCGAGACCTGTTAGTGTACGGGACGGGTATGATAGCGGGAGAAAAGGAATGTAGCTACCTGTGTCGGGACGAAGTTACCCGTGATACACTCGTGGGTAGCTAGGTTGAGGCATAGCAGGCTAGCTACCTACTAGCTACATCTACTATTATTTTGCTAAGTATTTTTTCCGTGCACATGACTTCCTCAGCTTCCTACAACTCTACTCCATTACTCAAAACTCTACTCCATCACTCGAGACTGCAACTTTACTCCATGCTTACTCTCCCCCTGACGGCAACCCTGCTTTATCACTCGGACTGCAACTCTCTACTCTCCTCTCCCTGCTTACTCAACTGCAACTCTACTTCATCATTCGTGGCTTGTTGCTTACCCCCCCCCCTGCCCTGCTCTCCTCAAGACTGCAACTCAACTTTCTCTCCCCCTTCCAGTACTCGACTGCAACTCTGCTTCATCTACAACTCTACTACATCTCACTAAGCAGTCAAATCAACTCTACTCCATCAATTGCAACTCTACTGCCTGCTTACTTACCCCCCCCCCCGCCGTACTCTATACTGCAACTCTACTCCATCATTCGACGTTGCTAACTCTACTCTCCCACTCCAACTGCAACTGCAACTCGACTGATCACTCTTCGACTGCAACTGCCTTGCTTACCCCCCCCCTGCCTTTTACTCCCCTATCGATTACCCCCCTGTCTTCTATGCACTTGTGACATCCAACTCTATCACTACCCCTGCCTTCTATACACTCCCATTCTCACCTCTGGCCCGTGTTGTATTCACTCTCCCATCTGGCCTCTCGTACACTACACCACTACCCTATATACTATTACTATCCCCTGCACTCCCCCATCCACTCTCTCACGCTATTCAACTAAACTCTCGATATCCACCACCCGAACGATCCCATGGTTTGATGGCAGCATTTGATGAACATATTCTCCAAACACCATCATATATCCGTCGGGCGATCATCGGGCGCAAATATAGGTTCAAAAAGGGACCATTTCATATTATAATGCGTGTTGGACAACCCCGCCGACGGCATGGAAGACTGACGCGATCGTGAGAGCGCAATGCCCCAGCACGTTGCACCTGTATTGTCAGCGCTGTAGGCGTGTATTCAAATGCACATGGTGCCTCTAAGCCAGTAGCGGCTGTCAGATTTTGGCCATGGTGATGGTGAAGGCGTTTACTTCTTGCGCTTGCGTTGTTTTTGCTTTGGCTTCGGCTTCGTCAGTTGAGATTTGAGGTTTCGCTGTGGCGGGCGAGGCTGCCGGCTGGCCGGAACGTTTCATACTGGCTACACCCGCCGGGATTCTCAGGTTCGATTCGCTCTTCCGGGTTAGGTGGGTACTCCTCTTGCTCTTGCTCTCTCACTATGAGTGAAAATGAAAGAGGAAATGAGTGAAAATGAAAGTGAAAATGAGTGAAAATGAAAGTAAAAAAGTGAAAATGAAAATAAGTGAAAATGAGTGAAAATGAGTGAAAATGAGTGAAAATGATAAATTATTTTCATGTAAATGCCTCCATGTAAAATTGGTAGGAATTCTTTTAGAACTTATAACTGAAATACTAAATAGTTGTCATAGATTAAATTTTACGAAATCTCAAAATGGGATAACAATAGGCTCGTGGGAAATAACAGCTGAACGTGCTTCTTCCAGCCAGTCATCATTACACTACCAAACAATCATCGAAAGTGTTATATCACATTCTAATGGAACGCGCCAACATTGACGTTGAGGTTGGAAAGAAGTAGGAGTCAGCATTTGAGTTGTCCAACTGTTGTCCAAGTCCAGCTGAGCCACCGGCCACCGAATCGGAAATCATCCAGGAAAGTAGCGGCGATTCGATTGCCATGTGTTGCATCTCTAAGTGGCAATACTCCGGGACAAGGCCGGTCAATCAGCCAATCTAGTGTTGAGTTCATCGATCGATGCAAGAAATGTGATGATTGCTATCCAGTCAAAAGGTATTTGAAGAATACCAAGCGCAATGCTGGAGGAAAGAAGAACAAGAGGATAAGGTGCAGAAAAAGGTTGACCACCGCCGACCTTGCCATGGCAAACGCAAAACGATGTATTTCTGTTTCCGCTGTCGGCGCTACCTTTGTAATGAAAGTCCTCTCAATGGGAGAGGGCGGGATAACGAAAAGTATCCCAAGTAATTCAGTGTTCGAGTACCAAAACTGGCTACTAGTCCCTGAATTAGTATTTGCAGAACCATCAATTACTTCGCCTCTTGTGGGTTAAGCAGTTACATAAAATAATCGTAGAATCACACACACATCCTATCCATCCCATGCCGTGAAGTTGGATCCACAATCCACACAACGCTGGTCTTGGCGCGACGTTGGGAGGAGTGCACGAATAACCACGAATAACACAGGGCGGTCATAAGCAGAATTTCGGACCCTCCTTAGGAAAATCTACCAGGGTTGAATACCGATCAAACCTGTCGAAAAATCTAAATGGGGGTCCAGACCCCTGTACCCGCGCGTTGAACAATTTTTAATTTTGGCCGTTCCCGCCAAATATACGGTGTTGATTGGAAGTTCCGGACTGGAACTTTTGCAAACCTCAATCAGAAGAAACTTCAGATCACAAACAGATTTCCTGTAGAAATATTCTGATTCCTACTGTTTGCCTCTCACCTATTGAACTGAAGTTTCTTCTGATTGAGGTTTGCGAAAGTTCCAGTCGGGAACTTCCAATCAAGACCATATATTTGGCGGGAACGGCCAAGAACCGCTAGATAAACCGCGTGAAAAATTGTTCAACGCGCGGGTACGGGGGTCTGGACACCCATTTAGATTTTTTGACAGCGGTGATCACGCGGGAGCGCGGGTATTCTACCCTGGTAGATTTTCCTAAGGCTGGGTCCGAAATTTTGCTTATGACCGCCCCGTGCTTTTCTTTGCTGTCCAGTTGTTGTCGTCGATTCGTAGAAATATTGATCGCCATAACATCGCTTAGGATCGCCAATCTAACTCTTATGGACCCCCGATTATCTCAGTTGAAGTGATATGATTTAACCACTTTGACAATCAGATATCTAGCCGTTCCTATTCGCATTTTGAACGGATTTGACATCCTCACATTTTGCGCGCGGCGCGCTCTCATCTATCTATCTGCCCATCGACAATTTTGGCTGATTTTTGGTGAACAATCGATTGAACGATTATCCTGACTCCTACGAGGAGCCCATCTGAAACGTACATGTCAGTTCACGTACATGGTAGCTGCTTGGTCGAATGATATAGGTGAGCCTTGTGAAGACGTTCGCCTAATGAGGACACAACATCTGACATGCCTCACATCACAGACCAAAATGTCAATCTTACCGAGGGCTCGAGCGAGGGGACATTTATCGCAATGGTACATAATATATGCACTGACCAAACCAAACCTAATTGAAAGCTGCACAAAAGTTGTTGATGCCTTACGTCGTAATGAGTTTGCCAGATCTACACAAGATGAGAGTCTACATAGCAGCCCTAGTTTGGTTGTCTTCACTGTTGAATGCAGTAGCGCAGAATTCAGAGGCACCGCCATATCAAAACACGCCAATGACGATGCATTCAGCTGCAGCAGCTATTCCAAACATGCCCAAGAAAACAAGAGGATCCAAGGCTTCATCAAGTAAGGGATCGAAGTCTGGAAGACGAAGTGGCAAAGGAGGCAAGGCTTCATCAAGTAAGGGAGGCAAGAGTATTTTCTATCCAACCTTCGAGCCAACATTCCCACCAACATTGGGAACATTCGACCCGACGATGGAACCCACACCATTCGGAACATTCGACCCGACGACTACCCCGGTCCCAACCACACCACCAGTGCCAACTCAATTTCCGACCTTAGAACCTACTGATTTGAGATTGCCAACCCTAACCCCGACCTTCATGCCCACATTGTCACCAACATTTTTAGCAAAATCCGGGAAGTCGGGATCGCTCATGTCCAAGGGCGGAAAAACAAGGAGCAAGGGAGGAAAGAGTACGTCCCATCCCACTTTCTATCCAACTCTTGAGCCGACCGCATATCCAACGGAAGGGAATACCGACCCAACTCAAGTTCCAGTGCCAACCCTGACCCCGACCGTCATGCCCACATTGTCACCAACATTTTTATCAAAATCCGCGAAGGGAATGCGTGGGCATGCCAAGGGAGGAAAATCAAGGACGATAAAGGGAGGGGACGATGATACCATGATGCCTACCATATATCCTACTGGGTTACCAACGCTCTATCCTACGCTCGACCCCACATCTCTCGCCCCACTGGAAACACAGTCGGAAGTTATAGATGTGGACAAGATAGAGATTGAAGAGCAGCCGGAAACCATCGTGGTGGATGAGATAGACATGAGAGAGACCGAGGAAGTCTGAGACTCGGAAGTTGATGCCTTATGGGCTATGTGATCAAGTTCCTCTTATATTACATGTTCGATCTTTTTGTGTATCAAAGTGATGGCAGCAAGGTGTAGGTACTTGTAGAGAATCAGTTTGACCTTTGAGTGTATCAGAGTGATAGCCGCAGGTTTGCTGTTTTGTGTTTCATGTTTCTAATAATTGCATCAAGGTTTATTGATGTAGAATCAAATAGAATTATAATTTGTTTGTGTACTGGCATATACTGGCCATTCGTGCCGAGTGTATCTTGGCCGTGGTGTTTGGGGGTTGTCTTACCGTGAAGCTTTGGATTGACAATGTTGTATTAAAAAAGAGATTAAATTGCATTTGATAATTATCATGACAGAAACATCATAACGTCGCCACATTAAGTGGTATTAACTACTATCATGGATGGGGTGGTAGAGATGGATGAAAGAGTCAGAGAAAGTCTGAGGCTCTTTCTTAGCGAAGTAATGTCTGATAGGCTATGATCAAATTCACATGCAGTCATAATATATCATAGCAGCAGATTCGATGCTACACAAGATTATTAAGTGAAACAGTTGGTCTTTGATAGAAAATTATATTGTTGTCATATCATACATTTGGATGCCAGTGAGAAGCTCGGGAGTATCAATGCTGTATCTAAAGAAACATATATCACGATCGAATGTGAGAATTATCATGACAGAAAGACACATACTCAACGCCGCATTAACTGTTCAGAAATGACAAAGGTTGTAGGACATGACAACATTATACACCAAGTGCCAACTTCAAAACTGATTTCTTCACCAATGGCACAGAAACCAATACCGTACAAGCCGATGCCGTCAACGCCATGGCAATCGCCGCAAAAGGGAACGCGTCCTTCTCATTTGCAAATGCAGCCGTCCCCAAACCATGGGCGGCAGCACCAATGCCAAGACCTCTTGCCACCGCATCAGTAATACCAACTGCATCCAAGATGCTGGCTCCGAAATTGGCACCAAACAAGCCAGTGAGAACCACAATCGTCACTGCCAAAGAGACGTCTGCGCCAAGAATCGACGCAATGGCCATTGCCAAGGGAGATGTAATATTCCTAGATAATAGACTGAGACGAATGGTGGGGTTGCAAATACGGAGCAAGCGTACTACTGCCGCCGTGCCATACAATCCACCAAAGGAAGATACGAGTGTTGAGACACCCACTTCGGGAATGTTCTCTCGCATTAGTTTCTTACGGCCATACATTTGACACGCTAATGCAACTACGGCGGGGCCTAGTAGGAAAAGTAGAAAGTCTCCTGCACCAGCCAGTAGGGGAGACAGAGTTCCACTCTTGTATGTTTGAAGCACATTGAGGAAGGTAGATCCAGTAAGTGATGCAAGTAGCTTAGCCGCGAGCCACGTAAGACTAGTGCATGTAACAAGGGGATGAACAGCTTTTGTGAATGATTTTGGTAGGTTAGCTCCAAAGACAAATGCAGACAACGTGGTGAATAGAAGGAAGGAAGACTGGAGGAAGTTGATCCATTTCGACGCAGGCGAGTTTTTTATCACAGCAACAGTGGATATGCCTGAGATCCAAGCACCTGCTTTGAGAGTGCGGAATAATGTTTTGCTGAATGCTTTGGGAGCTTCATTTGTGACGGGTATAAGTGATGCGATCATATCAGATGCTTCATCTGCGTCTGAGGTGTCACTTCCATCCCCCATTAACTTTCTAATGCCAAGGACTGACCATGCAGTAGTGAATAAAGTGAATAGAAATCCACCAATGATGACAGATAATACTTTGAGCACCTATTAAGAATATCAAATAGATCAATATTAGATGATAAAATCTGCAAAAATTGAAATAATATTTGAAGCAAATAACAAAGCGTACCTCATATGCACTTCCTAGACTTTGGGCTAAAGGCAAAGTAATCAAACTAGGAACAAAGAAGACAGGTAGCCACTTCGCTAATAGCGTTGCTCCAGGATTTAATACTTTATACACCCCCTCTCCCCATTCTTCATTTAATGTATTCAAAAGGATCATGGATGCAAAGAGAGCGCCACATCCGGCAAGCGACGACGGAAAGGGAATTGAGTATTTCAGAAATAAAGATCGGAATTGTATGTCAAGAAAGATGAGAGCGGTCGTTGCAAGAACAGTTTGCCTTGTCCCGGGAGATGAAGGTGCCGAAGCAGCAGCAGTAGCTGAAAGGGCAGTGTTGCACTTTCTAAAACGAGCACATGACGATGTTGTTTTGTGCGTTAATGAGTATGATAGCGGCGAAAATGTCGTTGCCGCCGCCGGCTGCACGGGCGTCTGCAGCCCCAACCCCAACCGCGGCGGCGGTAAGGAAACTCGATTGGCTACAAGAGCCGCTGACAGGGAGACATTCGATAAGAGAGCGAGCAGCAGCATGGTTATTATGGGTCTACCGAACATTCATTCTCATCGGCGTTTACAATACACGCCTCGCTGGCGGGTTGGCGTTGAGCGTTGAGCGAGTGTTGAGTTGTTGATCTTTGGTTTCTTGGATCTTTGCGCGCCATTTTTTGGGCAAAACTTCTTCTTGGGGGCGAATCCTCTTTTGAGAGACATAAAGACTTTACTACGTGGGAACTGTTATGAAGATCTCAAAAGATACTTGAAGTCACGACTTACCCCCTACTTCCCCCTACTCCCTAGCTAAATACTATCCTCTCGCTAATTCTGCTTGAGTAAAGTTAGCAGTTTGGTGGATTTATACGAACCCCCCTTCTGAGCCTAGCCAAAATGTGTATACCCCAGGGGGGTATGTTCGAGAGTAAGTAAGTACTAAACATACATGTACCTACCAAATTTTGTAATGTCTACGTAGTCTAGAGACCTTCGTCCCATTCGTCTTGATCTTCTCGACCTGACCTGAAGGGCTGAAGGAAGCATGAAGCTACTACTACTAAGCCTTTTATCAATACTCGCCGCCTCGAATGGCAACGCCAATGATGAATGCCCCGCTCCGCCCCCATTCAACCAAATCACAGACACGAGTGGCCCAAAGCCCAGCATTCATGTCATCATGAGCATCACCACCGGTGACTACTTCACCCAACTCCTCGAGGGGGCACGGCTCCAGGCGCAGCTGATCGGAGGGGAGGACGGAGACGGAGTTGATGTGATAGTGACATCGAGTGATGGCGATGATGCCAAGCAGGCACAGTTGGTATTGGAAGCCGCACGGGGGGGCAGTGACGTTGTTGGCATTTTGACCGTAGATGGCCACGCGGATTCCATGTGTGGAGCGATTAACAGCGTATTGGATACCACGAATGATATACAAATCGTATCCTTTGATTTTGACGGCAGTGCCTGTTCATCGGCACACATATTGGCATCTCAGGCTGACGATGAAATGGCATCGTTGGTATTGGACGAGGCCGTGAAAGAGCAGGGCAAGGACATCAATGTGGGGTATGTCAATGATCTCAACTACGCTCCCTTAATGAATAGGAATAATGTGTGGGAGGCATACAAGGATGAGAATAACTGGAATGAACTGTTCTTTGTCGAGAATGCAGCTAATTATAGCTCCGCGGCTGATCTACAAACGGGCATTGAACAGGCCTTGGTGAAAATAATGGAGGAGGGCGGCGAGGCCATTGACTTTATTTATGCTCCGTGGGATTACCTCAGCATTAATACTGTCAAGGCAATTGAGGCAGTGGCGGCAGCAACAAATACAAACACTTCTGTTGATGTATCTGTATATGGCGCTGATGTAAACAATGAAGACATTGCCATCATGACAAACTCAGGTAGTCCGTGGAAGGCCACCGCTGGGGGAAACCCTCGTGCCATTGGTGCCGCACTCATTCGTATGGTGGCCATGGCATCGGCAAATGAGTTGAATAATGAAACAACAACACAAATCAAAATCCCATCCACTCTAATCACGCAAGAGTTTTTGTTGGAGAATAATGTTAGCAATATGATGGAGTTAGACGGTGCCATGCCCGAGTTGACGCTCCCTGGCTTTATGCAAGTTTGTTGGATTAAACCTGCTGTTGATGTTGGTCAAATGATTGGTACTTCTTCGCGGACACCATCAGCATCACCTACGAAGAAGGTAACGACGCCAATGCCAACAGGGAGTACAAATAATGAGACATCATCGACCGCATATGTTGCTGTTTCTCCAATTATTATGACAACCTCGCCGTTGATGTTTGTTGTACTAGCCTTGGCTTCTTCGTGGTTGTTCTAATTCAATATACCATGGGATACAATGTTGTGGAGTGAATTTACACAGTCACAGGGAGGTGAAGCATGTGCGTACTGTGCAATCTGTCATTTATGTTATTCTCTGATGCAAGATTGCATTTGTTATTCCAATAATATTATTGTAACCACATCATTCATAATATACTCATGAAGCCTACTCATACCCGACCATACAGAAGAAGAAAAATTGCATGAAACCAATATCCATCAGGAGAAATGAATCCCCCTGGTGGGATGATTCGTTTTGAGACACCATGAATCGGCTTCTACATGGCCCCATAAGGCTCAAAATTATTGTATGCGCTCTATTAGACTCAATGTATAACTGTACCACCTTTGAATTGGTCAACTTGAACAATCATTTGCTGGTTGATAACTTTGTGAGAAGTTTCTATTCAAAAATAGAAAACAGAAGTTCCAACGCTTGGTTGGCAGGAGTGGGAACTTCAAGGGTGGAACATGTCTCCGATCACTCTAGATGTTATCTGAAATGTTGGGTCCAGACCTGAAATGAAAATGAAAATAGAACGAAAGAGATGAAAATCTGAAAGAGGGAATGGAAAATCTTTGGCCCGAGTGCAATCTTGGACGAGAATATAAACATTGACCACATGGAGTCCCCAATCAAGGTCATTTGCAGGCATGATGGACAAGGAGAATTTTCCATCGAAATTGTTAATGTCAGTCCTCCTGGTGGGGTTCCTGCAATGCTTCCAATTGGGCTGGGCTCCGACAGCAATCGTGCTTTCCCAATGATTTCATTTTCTGGACCTGTTTTTGGTGTCTGGTTTCAAGTTTGCAATTGATCGGTTGTAGCGACGATCGATATTGAGTTATTGAGTATTGGGGAGGTTATCTGTTGTCATTTTGACATTATCTCAAGACTTGACAACGTAAGATTCAAATTACCAAACTTTTTTCTTCTAGTGATCAAGAAGAATCTCCTGGGCATCGTATACTCTAGGTACCGATGCACTCCCTTGCTTGCATGCCTCTCAGCATATGCATCTCCACAAAAGATTCTTCTCATTTATTTTTATGCAGGCGTACGGGGGCTTGGATGTGCAGGGACTTTAGACATCTTGCTTGTACAATAGCACTTGCATAGAGAGTTCTGGATGGGAGTACATCAATAGCAATAGCCCACTCAAAGCATCATGTGAGACTTCTTGCACATTAATACTAGGTAGATAGTCTATGCCTTATATCATTTGAGGAATTGATTGCTCACGAAAACAATGATTTACAAAATGATAATATTCACTATTGCATGATAAGCAAAAAGAGACACACATGTTAAAACACAACCAGTTACAAAAGGAAACATCTTCATGTTATATGCCCTAATATTGTCATTCTAACAGCCTATTCTACCCATTGTGCTTGGACACCTCATGTCCCCCCAGTTGTTGAATGTCTATCAACTACCAGCGCACCATACCGCACCAATAATCATCACACCAATGTTTGTTTAATTGTCCTCCTCCTCCCGATCAATATAAAGATTCACATCAAACCCCTCAATCGGCGGAGTATACATGGGCACGTGCCTATGATCCGGAGGACCATGATTCACCATAAATGACAACGCCTGACTTTTCCAACCACCATACAAACTCGTTCCATTTTCCAAAGTTTCGTCACCCACTTCCCCCCCCTTGGGTAACAATTTCAACGCATGTTGCTTCATACGAATTTTGACTGCCAAATCATGCTGCTCCTCATTGTGTCTCTTAAAGGAACCAATGTTGTAATTTCTCCCTACGTGGTATCGACGTTCCATTTCTTCCGGGGATGCTTGTGGGGGTTTACTTCCGGGATCATCGTACGCCTTGATCATTAGGTCGTAGAGGCGCGAGGCTTGGGATTGTTCTGCCTTTAGTTTGGATTGGGAGGGGCCGCGTTTTTCTCTTGTTACTTTCTTTTGGGATGTTAGGGCTGTTTCGGATCCGGTTCCGGTGGCGGGCAGGGCTGATGGGGTGGGCGTGGTGGATATGAGCCGGAGGTGATGATGGAGTTGGAGTCGTTGCGGGAGAGCAGCAGCCATTCGCCGCTGGGCGTTTATCATGTGATTCATCATTGTGAAATATAAAATTTAAGCTAGGGAGGTAGGACGGAGTGCGGCGTTCTTCTATTGCTGTTGTTGACGAGGCTTCACTTCTTGGCTGATAGGATAGGTTCAAGTATCTTGTTCGTTATCGCGTTATTGTTGTTGGGCGGTGGATGGCGGCCATCGTCGCGTTGTTTTTTCGTTGGGTTGTTGTTGATGGCGGGCAAAAAGATAAATGTTGTCCACGCAAATTGCCCCCTAAAAAGATATCTTTTTGTTCCACGTGGAACCGTCTGCGGCCGCATGATCTCTTGTAGAGCGGTACATTTACATGATTCACTTCAAATTTCACTTCTTCATCTTCACGGCAACAGCTAACAAATAATAACAACGCGTGCTGTTCTCGCCTTGCATCAGTTATTGGTTCATTTGAGATCAGCGGAGTAATGATTCTCTCCACAGCAGCCGCATTGCAATGCCGGGCATTGTCCAGAATAACAATCGCATCATCTAGCAGATCGTGGAGTAGTAGTAGGACGGCATCATTGTCATCATTGTCGGCGGTATGCACCAACTCCCACCAAATCCAAAACAATGTGACACATCAAAGTCGTCAACTTCAGCTCTCGTACTCCACTTCATCACCGACATTCGCAGCATCCATGGCCCAACTAGTCAAACAACTACGCGAATCCACGGGAGCACCCATGATGGAATGCAAAAAGGCCCTCTCCTCACCAGAAGTGAATAATGATATCGACCTCGCCAAAGAATGGCTACGTAAACATGGAAGTGCCAAGGCATCCTCCAAGGTGGCGGGACGGGAGGCATTGGAGGGTTTGGTGGGGATACAAATTGATGATAATCAGGTGGCGAGTGTAGTCAAGGTTGCGAGTGAAACGGATTTTGCCAGTCGAAGCGAGGTGTTTTCTAATTTTGTGCAGGAAGTTGCCGATGCTGCCGCCGCCTCCTCGAATGAAGTGTCGGACATTCCTGCCTTTTTATCCACTGTCAAAAACAATGACGGGAAACTCCTAAGCGAAAGTCTCAACGATGCCATACTCGCCATACGTGAAAATCTCCAAGTCGATTCCATTTCTCTGTTAAAGGCATCGAGTCCCAACTCTGTATTGGCAGGATATGTCCATGGACGTGCATCACCCGATGTATCTTGTGGTAGCGCTGCATCTCTCGTCGAATTAGAGGTTCTTTCTGACGAGGGTAAAGATGTGGCTCAGGAGGCTGCCAAAAAGTTGGCCATGCACGTAGTCGCTGCCAAACCACAATACTTGGATCCGTCCAGCGTACCCGAAAATGTAGTCCAAAAAGAAAAGGAGATATTAATGGAAAAGATGACAGACCAGCAGAAGAACAAACCTCCCGAAATTTTGGAAAAAATCATGACTGGTCAACTACGAAAGTTTTACGAGGGGGTATGTTTGACAGAACAGCCTCATATGGTGGAGGAGGGGAATCCAAAGGTTGGGAAAGTATTGAAAAGTTTGGGATTGGAAGTGAAGGGGTTTAGGTTGATGGGGATGAGTAAGTCATGATTATTTTGAGAGGGTGAAGTAGTAGGTAGGTAGAGTTTGTTCATGACTGGACGTGCAGACTCTCTCTGGTGGAGGTTGATGGAGAGAGTTCTTTCTTCGACTTTTAAAGCTCAAGACTCTTTGATGTGATAAGTAGACTTGAGTAGACTTAAAACATATTTCATTCCATTCTAATGCACTGGGTATGATGATCAACAATCTCAAGTTGTGCAGAAGATTCCTCGAATTCTTAGAAGCAGATTGACAAGCGCTGCCAAAAAATATTCCACACATTTGGAGATTGCATCCAGATCTTTACTGTACGTTGCGTAGAATAATTGAAGAACAACTACTATGTGCCATTGATGGATATGTTGGAAGAATTACAGGAGCATACATAGGAAATACTGTTATTTCTCTTTTTTTGCTATATATACCGGTATTTACTCTCTGCGCAGTAAATACTGGTATTTACCCCTCTCCGTGCAGAGATAATACCGGTATTTAGCTGGGTACAACTCGGACTGCGGGAGGCGAGTGGCCATCACATCGGCCCGCCACCAGAGGTTTGGCACTAACTCGGCAGAAGATAGTGATCGAAGTGATCTTAGAGGGAGGAATGCCAAACTAACTTGAATGTGGTGGCAGGATATTCAAAAGCGAAACCTCCCAAAATTGATTGAGCTAAATGATGGTATTGAACTTCAGAAGGATCCTGGAACCAGTCAAAAGCTCTAGGCGCTTTTGCATGATTGCAACAAATATAGGTATTGACTATTGACCACACTACTTCATGAATCCAGGGCCTCAGCATAACTCAACCTTTCCAGCTTGATGGACTCTGTCTCTTTGTAAAGATGTGGTACTGTGGTTTTCTGGCGTTTCAGAGGTTTGGCTGTGGTGAAGAAGAGATTCCCATCTCGTACGTCTTCTCCGAAACTAGGGTTCGGCAAATCTGGAGAAGCGCCGAAATAATACCTCGAACGGTCCTAGAGGTATGAGGACACTAAGTAGAAAAAGTGCGTGCAGAGCAGGTATCTACAATTGATTTTCTATTATGCGACTCGCAATTTTGTTCAGATACGTATCTCTTTGGCGTAGAATTTAGGGTTCTCATTTTTTGATGGCTTACCATCACACCACCCTCACACTTCCTTCTACATTACTTCGTTTCTCTTCCGTCGTGCGTGGCTGGCATTTCTTTTTTGCTGGTAGCACAAATAATGCGAAAAAGCAGTCCAACTATGCCAGAATCATCAGTAGCAACGAATATTCCCAGCAGTGTTGGGGGTGGCAACAGCCCCAAGAACGACGATGTTTCAACTTGCGACGAGTGGAGCACCGCAATGACCAAATCTCCACTAATAATTAGAACCCTATCAATGGCATCGCAAAAGGGCGGTCCTCGTCATTCATTAATTGGAATTATCCTCATCGTGCTGGGATCATTTTCCTTCAGTTGTATGTTCCTATTTGTGAAACTAATGCAAGACAAAGCAAACACATTTACAATATCATTTTATCGCGCCCTCGTTGAAATACCCATTGCTCTTTATTTATGTGACGATGGGCGCAGAGTAGATGATTTTTTGGGACCGTATAGCGCTAGAGGTTGGCTATTGGTTCGAGGAGGGATGGGAGCAGCTGCAGTTCTTTGTTTCTTTTATGCCATCCAGCATTTGTCATTGCCCGATGCTGTAACGCTACAATTTACGACGCCACCTTTTGCTGCGGCCTTTGCAGTCGTGTTCGCTGGAGAAAAGTGAATGCTATTGGATATGATTGGCGCCATCGTTTGTTTACTTGGAGTCATGCTTATCGCCCATCCTACGTGGTTATTTGGAACAACAACAGCGGAAACATCAGAAGGAGGAGGAGAAGGGATTGCTGTTGCAACAGCTCTTCTTGGAGCAGCCTTTGCTGGAATGGCCTACATGTCTGTACGAATGATTGGCCATGACGCTTCAGCCAATGTGATGGTTTTATACTACAGTTGTATGAGCCTACCTGTGATCTTGGTTGCAAGTAGAGGTTTGCTAGGATATTGGAACGTCTGGGAGGGTGGTAGCAACTTGGGTATGTGGGATTGGTGCTTGATATTATTAACAGGTTTGACTGCATATAGCGGTCAATATTTGATAAATCTTGGCTTGCAATATGAATCAGCTGCAACTGGTACACTTGCCACATGCTCCCAAATTGTGTTTACTTATGTGTTTGAATTGGTCTTCTTACACGAGAGAATAAACATTTGGTCTGTTGCGGGAACAGCATTGATTTTGGGGTTCATGGTAATCGTGGGAATGAACAAAATGAAAGATGCGGACAACAAGACTCATGAAACAGTTGCTGGAGAGCCGGAAGAACTCGCATTGCTGTTTTCGGCCGAGCATGGGGTCCAAAAAAGTTATAGCTAATTGTATATAGTTGAGCACAGCCTACATTTCTGAAATGCTCATGCTGCCCTCTCAGAATGCATCAATACTTTTGCATTTTTGGCATTTTCTGTGACGCATATAATGCTCCCATTTCACTCAAAATACCAGTTGCTCCAATTTTTGTCAGCTGGTCAATTTGTTCCAAATAATGATTGCAATTATTTGAGCTATTTAAAGCATCATAATCAAGCTCCTACTTACTGGCTTCAATAGGTCCATCTGAATACACTTCTCTGTCAGATTAATGGCTAAGAATGAGTATCAATAATGAATTCTTCTCGTATAAAATAATCCAATATTGATACTCGTCACTCCTTGTTGATGGTAGAATCATGGAGATACATATGCAACTCTGACGCAGAGCTATTCTCTACAATCAAGATTTGCAGTCCAAAGAACAGAAATCTTTTTACAAAAGTGTTATGCAACACTAAATTGCTATGTGCAAATGCCACCAAATGGCACTAACAATGTGATTCAACAGCTTTCTTTTCAGTTATATTTACAGTACCTAATTTTTTATTATTGCTTCTATTGGTGTTTCATGAATATGAATGACAGACGGGACATGGCTACTGCCTATCTACAATTCACCATCGTTGCTCGCTTACCTACCTTGAAAGATGCATGGTAAGGTATGCAGATATATCTACGATACCTTCGTCCAGAATGCATCAGTGACCATTCTAATCACCACGTCGATATTCATAGATAATATCACTTGGTGATCTTGGAGACTTCGGATCCATCGCAGTGGGACTTCGCCTCGTAGGAGTCTGCGGTGAACGATGGTTCGAAGAAGAGTAGCTCGAACTACCCCCTGCACTCCCACTCCTGTCTCTACTAGAATGATACAACCCGCCAGGACTGGCCGTCACCCCTGCAGTAGGTGATCCCATACTCCTGGATGCCTCGCCATACGATCCCACGCTCAAACTCCGTTCACTCCCCCAACTCATGCTACGTACTCTCCACTTATCACCCCTCTCCCCGGCAGGTCTATCGACATCGTAATAATCACTCTCTTCCATGTGAAGGTTGATTTTTTCAATTATATATTTTCCCTCCTTGTACTTTTGACTGGCCTCGTAGGCCTTGGCATACGTCCACCCCACTAGGGTTTGGCAGCGTTTGCAGAAGATGTCCGACACGGTGTGGAGGCCGGTGATTAGGATGCGATCCTCGGCAGGACCGGTGGTGATGTTGACACATTGATCAAAGAGGTAGGCCCGTCCTGATGTTTGCATTCAAGAGTGTTAGATAGAAATTGAAATGAATGGTCAGATGATTTTGCACAAGAACTTGAAACTGATAAGACACTCTTCTTTTCCCACGAGATTCACAGACATCACATGCAGCAACAGATATCCACGGCAGTTATACATCATTCCAAATATCCACAGCAGCATCCGAACCAAAACCTAGACATAACCAACAACCCCCTAGCACCAGTCGCAATCATCCCAAACCTGCAACGACAGCACCTGAGATGCAAAACCTTTCTAGATCCAATATCGCACTTACCATGCCTCCCATGAAAACTTTTGGATATGATATCATCATGACTCGTCAGGTGTGTCCTGCAATTCCCACAAGTGTACACTTGCGGCCCGTCCAAATACACCATTGCATCATTCTCCATCAATGCCTTCTTGCATAATGCTCGATTATGTACGTCTTGTGCTAGCTTACGTCGATGATGTTGCTTTTTTTCTATATTATTTGTGTCGCCGCTGCTTGTACCTGCTGATGCAACTGATGGCGCGTGGCGATTGCCACTTGAACTGCCGCTCTTGGAGTTGGATGACAATGTGCTACCGCTGGTCGTGTTGGTGGTATGATCAGAAGATGCCGAGAATAGTGGCAGGGAGGGAGGTGATTGGCCTTGATGACGACGATCAACGCCAGTGCCTCCAGGAGACTGCATTCTTCGGAAAGAGGAGGAGTTTTGACCGGGATGATGATGTGCTGCCATGATGGCTTATTGCCGTAACGCCGCCACAGTTCTCTGCCGCGGCTATGGTACAGAGTTATTTGGGTGATGAAATTTATGGGCAACCTGCGATTGACCCTCCGAAAACAGATATGATTCAAATGATGGCAGGGGGCTTTGTCGTGAACTGGCTATTCCGGGTATGCGTACTTCTGGCATGACAATTGTTCTTTCGTTCCGGCAAATATGGTGAATTTGTGGGCGGAGATGATGAGATGACATACACAAGCTCGATACCTTGCTAGCTCCTCCCTGATCTGACCGAAGCTTCGACTTTCTGTGAATCCAGTCTAGAATCCAGTACGATAGGTAAATTTAGGGGGGACTCAAAAGCATCACAAAAAAGGCGGGAGCAAAGCGATGATTTGATAATGCGTAGGGTATTATTGGAAATCTTTATTGGTCTACGGAAGATGTCAAGTAGAATATCGCCAACATGTTGGTAAGACATCATAAAAGAGAAGGTATGAGAACTGAGAACTGTCCAAATTAAATATCAAAGGGATCAGGAATCAACACGTCATTCAGCCAGATCGGGATTTGATCCAACAGAACATGGTGATCACATCAACATCACGTACACACAGCCCGCCTCAAATTCTCAAGCAATAAATTGTGTGTCATAGCTTCTCTGGATTGGTGCTGGGGATTCATACGACTGATATACACGCCCCTTGGGGCATGCATTCATTTGGCCAGGAGTCGACAGGTGTGACCGCAGTTGTTGCAACGATGCAGCGGCCGGCAGCCGTTTTACCCCGGAAAATATATAAGATAGATGCATCTAATGGATGCACCAAGAGGACAATGATGAATTTGATGGCCAAGATTTACACGGCGCACCCGCCAGAGTGAGATGGTAATGGTACCCCGGTAATGTCCGGGTGGTGGTAACAACAGCAGCGGCGACACTCCATTCCATCCTCGTGGGAGGATGGCAACGAGGAGGCCGGAATTGGCAGCAAGATGACAACAAAAAGCAATGAAATGAGAATCTGCAAGCGCACGTTAGCTTAAGCTTAACCAATCCGGGCATCCGTAATGTTGGCCCATTCCTAATGTGGTTCACTACAGCGGGTGTGGATGTTTCGGTGCGCACCACCAACGCAGTTGCCAATGGGGGAGTAAAGGCATTCCTTTGTTAGGGTTAGATGTTGCACAAGTTATTTTTTTCTCAGAAGACGGAGATGAAAAGTATCAAGGGGGGCTGATTCACGAAGATCCCCCGATCCACTGTGATCCTTGCTAGTGAGACCCCATATTTCACGGGAAGCAGATGTTTTGACCACGAAGGGTGCGGGGATCCGAGTGCAGTTGGAGAAATAGAGTATCTTGCAAGATTGCAGGAGTGCTCTTCCCAAGATGAATGAAGATGAAGCCAAGAATATGAGTAGCAAAGTGCCAGATGGCAGCAGTGCTCGCATCCAACATCAGTGAGAAAATAACAGATTGACCCTCCAAAATAAAAACAGTTATGACTCAATTTAGGGCAGGGCTTTGTCGTGAACTGGCTATCATTCCGGGTATGTGTTATTGGCATACCTACGATTGCACTCTTGTTTCAGTAATGACGGTAAATTTGTGGGTGGAGATGAGATCGGAGCTTCATGACATTGCTGTAAATGGTGATTGATGTTGATGATGAGCAAATCTCTCGTCTCATTCAAAGGTTCACCACAAAAAAGGTGGGAGCGATGATTGCTTGATAACACGTAGGGTCTTATTGGAAATCAGTATTGGTCTACTGAAGATGCCCATTCCTATTTAGGTTCACTGCAGCAGGTGTATATGTTTCGATTTCGTTGCGTGCCACCAACTCCGTTCCTTCCCAGCATGGTAATGAGGGTATGCCACTTTGTTGGAGGGCAAGAAGTCAATGTTGGAAGTTAAACGAGCATGAGCAAAATAAAAACAGAGATGAAAAGAATCAAGGGGAGCTCATATATGAAGACCTCACTGACCAATGCGATACTTGCAAGTGACGGAAACACCTTATTTGCCAGCTTCCTTTTAAATACAGAAAGAAGTTTCACAATACTTTCATAGCATCATGACATCTTTCACGACACCATCACCATATGCGAAAACCACTCATCAATTTGCCAGCATTTCAGCACAGGCCAAATCTGAGGTCCCACTTTCGGAGGAGAATTGACAAGCTGAGGTGGAAGCAATGCCAACCACTGTTGCCCAGGTCTATGTTAGGCTGTTGAGGGTATACGATCCGTTTTGTAATCATCCCATAGCATCACAGCACCTATCACGTCATCACCATGTGCTAGAACCACTCATATGTTCGCCGGAATTTCAACACAAACCAAATCGTCTGAGAGGCACACTCACTGTCACTGTGTGTGAGAATGGTTCTTATTTGAGGCGGAATCAAGGTCAACCATTGTTCCCCAGGGCTGTGGTAGACACATCAGAGTTAGGAACACAGTTTCACAATACTCTCATAGTATTGATTCACCTTTCATAACATCACCACCGTGTGCTGGGACCACTCATGATCAATTTGCCAGCATCATTTCAGCACAAGCCAAATCTGAGGGATCACTAACGATGGAAGAATGGTTATTTGAGGTGGAAACAAGGCCGACCATTGTTCCCCAGGCCTGTAGCAGATTTGCTGTAGGTATAACAACAGTTTCACAACACTCTCATAGCATCACATCATATTGCATGATATCACCATGTGCTGGAACTGCTCATCAATTAGTCAGCATTTCATCAAAAGCCACCAAATTTTGGGGGCCACTTGCAAGGACAAAACGGTGAATTGGGATGGAAGCAAGGCAAATCATTGCTACCCTGGCCTGTGATAGGCTTCCTGGAGGTATAGAAACAATTTCACAATATTACTCTCATATCATCACAACAACTATCATAACATAACATTGCCATGTGCTAGAACCACTCATAAATTTGTCAGCATTTCAGTTTCGGCACAAGCCAAATCTGAGGGGCCACTAGTAACGGACGAATGGTGATTTGAGGCGGAAGCAAGGTCAACCAGCTTCCTTGAAGTACAGACACAGTTTCACAATACTTTCATAGCATTATAACATCTTTCACAACACCATCACCATATGCAAAAACCACTCATCAATTTGCCAGCATTTCAGCACAGGCCAAATCTGAGGTCCCAC
>JALLAU010000127.1:0-20679 GCA_036939495.1 Thalassiosira hispida | reverse complement strand
GCAATAACCACATGACCATGCAACTACAGAAGTGTTCCTACTGCTTTATATGCTGTCACAGGAAAATTAAACTGGATGTGTGGTTTGACATTGGCAGGACTACTTTACAAAGCATCACACCGTAATGGCTCCACAGCACCCCTTGTGGTAAAATGGATGAAAATTGAACTAATGGGCTACTTGAATGGCTGTTGCACAGTAACCAAATGACCATACAACTGTAGAGGTGTTCGTACTGTTCAGGACTACTTTACAACGCATCTTAATGGCTCCACAGCACCCCCTGTGGCCAAATGGCCAATCATCGGAACTGGTGGGCAACTTGGATGGATGTCACACAGTAACCACATGAATATACAACTATATAGGATTTCCTGCTGCTTTATATGCTTTCAAAGGTTAATTCAGCTGAGTGGTTTGTCCATGGCAGGACTACTCTACAAGCACCACACCATAAGGGCTCCACAATAACAGCCCCTGTGGTCAAATGGCCAAAACAAAAAAAACGATGGGTAATTTGAATGGCTGTTGTGCCATAACCACATGGCCATGCAACTGTAGACGTGTCCCTAATACTTTATATGCTTTCAAAGGGCAATTCAGTCGAGTGGTTTGTCCATGACAGGACTACTTTCAAAGCACCACACCGTAATAATTGTGCCTGAGGGATAGAACCCCGCTCTTTCGACCTTGGGTTATAAGGAGAGTAGAATTGATGAATTACAATGTTGTAGTGACCTCCTGGAAAGAAGTTTGTAAAATGTTCCAGGCATGCCCCAGTATGTTGGCAAGGTTTCCGGAGGTCCACTATGGCAATGATGTGCCAACACTTCCATGTCACACTCAACCCATTGCAGTATATGCTCCAGAAGCACCCAGCAATCCGTTGTAGCTTCACAGTTCACAGATCAAGGCAATTTTCTTGCCCCTCTTGTGGGCTGTGGAGCAGGCTGAAGTAAGACCACCCAGTGTTACCCAAGGCTGTTGGATGCTTGGTTGGGCATAGCAATGTTGTGTCAACATCCCATGTCATTCTGCCACTGTCAACCCCTGACAGTATGCTCTCACCAAGATGCACCCAGTATTTCGTTGAAGTTTCGCAGAGATCAAGCAAAATCTTGGAACCTTCTTGCAAGCTTGGAATTGTATGTTGAGGCAGAAGCAAGGTCACTCATTGCTACCCAAAACTGTTTGAAACTTGGTTAAGGGTTTGGAAATGATATGCAAACACTCTCATGTGGCATCATGTTTTTGGATACCCCTCTTGCGGGCTTGGAATGGTACATTGTGTGTTCAGTTAAACAAAGTTCGTTCTGGAGCAGACCTCAAAGTAGGTTTGACGTACCGACTTAGGTTGGTGGGTCAACACCCGTTATTGTAAACATATCCTATAGGTTAGGTTTCTGGAAATGTTGGTGCCCTAGACCTATATTGGGGGGTTGGGTCACAGTACAGTGCCTCTGACCTAACTAAAACCTATGGTTGTCCTATAGGTTTTTCCTGTAGGTCACGTAGTTAAGTCAACCTAAGTGGATATTTTTCGTTGCCCTGCTGACCATGCAAACTTGCCTAATATACTATGCACTTGTAAATGAGAGTGTTCAGTTCAATCTACTAACATTATTCATTGAAACATTCGAAATGCAAACATTAACTATACTTCTTCTACTTATTTACCTAATATCTTCCTTTTCTTCTTCTTTTGCTTCCTAGCATCAACCACTTCCACTTCACCACTACTCCCATTTTCTTCCTCTTCTTGATCTTCCTCCTCTTCGACCTCCTCTTTAAATAGTTTTGCACTTTGTGGAAACATTTCAAGAAAAAAATCCTTCTCGACCTTTCAAAACTCACGATCATCCCTCATATCATTTTCGTCCCAGGAATTTGCCTTCCAGCGTTCCATGAAAAGCTTCTGAACTCTTGGGATAGAACAATGTATGCGATGGGGGCGATGCTTTCCAACTACAAGGTGCTCATACATATGAATGCCAGTCCTCGCATGTCGGGGGTGAGCAAGCATTCCGGCCTGACTGAATAGTGACCCACAGTCTAGTTCAGCAGTAACATGGGAACACACTCGACCAGACGCCATATTATCCATAGCAGGAACCTAAGATGGTAATACATGAAAATGAACAGCATAATGTGTAATAATACTAACATATAAAAAAGCGTGTATAATAGTTAATCCCGGTCGCCATCAGTCCACATGGTCACAGGGGTCCCATGTTTCATTACTTTCTCTTTGGCATCATGGCGGAGGAACACTACAAGTTTCCAGCCACACGGCATGCGACGGCACGAATGTATGGGCGCGTCATGTCACACCCATGCCCATCGGGTGTCATTCCGCTCGCTACTGCCACATCATGGAAGAAAGAGCGTCCAAAACATTAGCATTTCTATTGGCACTCATACACATGCCCTACTCCCAAAGAATATGTGCTCCAACAGTTGGGTATTGCAATATTGAATGCTGTGACGCTTCATGTGTGGGATGTCAAGCAGGTCGCCATGGTTCCACCCACGGATGATGATGAGGATGATGATTTTTATTTGCCCAACACAGTTCCTAGCCCTTCAACCGAGGATGAGGATACGGACTTTTTGGACGAGGAGACAAGAAACAATGGTGCCACTCTCTTCCAAACACCTCACACTTCCACTACTACTACTGCCCCCCCCTTCTAATCCTACTGCCACCACTACTACCACACCTGCGCTCTTTGGGCTGCATGGTGTGTCCCTGCTACCACCAGGGTTTGGTGACAACTCAGCGAGTACTGCCAAAGGCAATCTCAACCTTGCAGAATTCTCGGCTCTGGGCGACGAATATACTCGCCATCATCAGCAAAACATATACCTATCAGAGGGGGCAGTTATCCCGGTACAACTTCTTCCTTGTCAGTTCTTCAGTCGCGCTCATTTGTGGTTTCGTCCCACCCCACATAATATAGCAGGCTAGTTAGCCATATAACTAAACTAGTAGCCCCCCGATCTAGGTCAGACACATGCTAGGTTACCTACCATAGGTTTCTAGGGCTTCCTAAGCTAGGTCAAACCTACTTTCAAGTTTGTTCTGGTGTCTGCGGGAAAAAAACTTACTCGAGGACACATTTGAAACGCGCGCCCGATGGAGCGAATGAACCTATACCATGGGATGTGGAGATATGGATATGTGTTATTTGTGCATTGCATATTAATGAATCTATACAACACGACAAGCAAGTTCTGATGATAACAGACGGTATCTATTTACAACTCATAGAAGGAGCCATAGGATTGGCCTTCTCTTCTTCCTAATAAACTTTGTTGGTCATGTTTTGGTAATTTTGTTAAACTGTGAGCCCATAACCAATTTTGGTCATTTTTTTTGCCTAACCCTACAACTAAACTGAGATCTTTTGTCTTCTGCTTTTGTGTGTGCGATTCTAATTCTAGGTCCTCGTGATCAATGAAGATGAAGATCAATGGCCAATCGCATATACAATGCCATGATTGGATGATGGTAACCTCCATTCGGTAAGAGTGTTAAGCAGCGCCTGAACATGCTACCCCACGCCGTCGTGCCTCCTGGAAGCAACCATCGCAAGTTGCATTCGCCAGCAGCATCATGTCGACGTCATTTGGACAATGTTCTCATCAAACTCACACAACGACAGCCCACTCCGGCATTGTATGCAATAATATCCTGTTTGTCTTTGGGAATAATATTTGTTCTCTTCAACGCATTGGGTGCCAAGTTCCCGGCGCCTCATCATGACTATTTAGGATCCGATGTGGCCAACATGGCCGATAACAACAACAACATGTCCGAACAAGAAGTAAGGTACAATCCATATGCCAAGAACAACCAGAAGACTCGGCTAGCCATTGTCATCCCGTACCTTCCCTCGTCCGATGGAGCACCGACATTTCCATCGTACTTTGACCTATTCGCAATGAGTGCGGCCGGCTCGGCTGCCGACATTGATTATTTAATATTCCACTGTTTTATCCCCCCGTCATTGCTACCGAATATAAACACATTGCCATCCAATGTCAAATTGTTTGATTTGAACGGACAGAACAGCGAGGGGAAGAAGCATGAGTGTGGAATGGCAAAGCTCTTTACTAGAGTTACAGATCAGCGACAAGAGGATAATTTGATGCAAACTCCGTTGGAAAAATTGATACCCATGCTTTCCAATCAAATCATTAACCTTCCTTACATATTAGTCGAGTACAAACCTGCCTTTGGACACATCTTTGCAGAGTATTTGAAGGAGTATTCTCATTGGGGGTATTCTGATTTGGACGTTGTGTTTGGGTAAGTGACTCTTCAACTGTTTTGATGGCTTCAATATCAACCCCGGCACAGGAGGTTTGGTAATTATCGCCCTACGCAGTGCAGTCGTGTCCTCCTTGAATTGTTGAATTGTTTTAACTGACTGTGCATTTTTTGATTTCATTACAACCATCAATTTGTACCACAGCTGAAGTATATGCTTCAAAGCAATAATGGTATCATCAAGATACTTGCGAACGTCCGCATCGGTAAACTTTTTCCGCATTTTCTTTCCCATGCCAAAAGACATACAATGATTCCCAACAATCATTCCACTGTGATAAACCTTTTGATCCACTCCATTTCGCTTCATTGCATCTATCAGCACACGTGCTGAATCTCCCTGATGCTTTGGTAAAATCTTTTCCAGGTGCTCCTTTGTTTTTCTGGTGAGATATAACTGTTCCACAAACTGCATTCCAGCTTCCACTTCTTCTTTCTCTGATTGACCTGATTCGCTAACTGCCTTCAACTGTTCTAACTTTACGTTCCAAGAATCCTGCTGTGGTCCAGGTGAGAGTGAAGATACCTTGTCTTGTGCCTTGGCAATACTCTTAACAAGCCTATCAATCGCCTTCTTCTTCCCTTCCACCGACTGAATGACTCCCTGAAACTCGCTGACTAAAAGCTCTTCATACTCAACAACCTTGGCAATAGCCTCATCGACTGATTGGCGGAATTGATAGGTGGTTTTCCCTTTGGTTTTTACTTCTTCCAATGACTCCAACTTTGCAAATATAGCCTGGATCCAGTCTACCAACTTCTTAGTGAAGCCTAGAATGACATGCATTGAAGCTGGCGCGCAACAATCGAGCGGGATGTCTGCCAATGCCTTGGCAACAATGCTTTTACTGATTTCTTGGGTGATATCCTCTCTCTTTTTTTCGTCTGCTGACATTTTGGCAAAAATTGAAACTGCGTCTTGTATAACTCGTACATTCCAGCCATAGATTCTAGTGTACGCTTTTCAAACCTTGGTGCTTTTCCGTCGGTGACGAACACATCTTGCAATTTATTCTGCATTGCCAAACAAAACATACACAACCATCTTGCGGATGCACCTTGGTGGCCGAGGAATTTTCAGAGGAAATCCAAGTCAGTGGTAAATACTCCCGCAATGAGATAATATCAATCTTTGGCTTGGATGGGTCATTGGTAGTGTACATGGATGGATCAGAACAAGAGTTGGGTTTCTTAAAGTAACATATACCAATTTGCAATCCGTTGCTATCAACAAAGCGTACTCCATCAAATTCTTTACATACAGTATTGTATAACACTTGGATAGAACTAACCAAACTAAAATCAACTTTAGCAACTTGATCGTCAAAGACCTTTGGAGGTATAGGCAAAATAGGAGTGTATTCATGAATAGATACATCTTTTGGCAGGGGCTTTGGTTCCTTTCTATGATGCTCTTTATTTGAATTCTTGAGGAGCAACACATGCATTACATTCCCAAATTTTACATGTAATAATTAATGTACATCTACGGTGCATCATGTCTTCAATGTCAGCCCTGATTGGAGAGCCTTCTTCAAATGCTCCTTTCGTACATTTTCAGCCGAATCTTTCGCAGTAAATTCTACCAATGGCCGCACATGTTTGAGACTTTGTGGCTTATCAACATTGGCACAACCAGTGATGATCTTGAAAGAGCCGCCGCCATCATCTGCTTTAACTGGGAACACAGCAATATCTTTTAAGTTTTTATGGAGTACACATGGCGATCCATATCTTTCGCTGGACCTGAGCAGCTGGTTACTTCGTAGTAGATACGACATTGATGTCAAAACACATTCAAAGGGACGTATTGTTGAGACTAGTACTTTAATGCGTCGAATAATCTCATCCTTTCCCTTCTTGACGCTCCGGGTCATGTCCACTACTGTACTAGTCAATGTAGAATAATCTTCTTTAATCTTTTTCAACCGAAGGAGATAGATCGGTTTTATTGGTGAAAGCTTCTCATGCCAGCAAAGTAGAAAAGAGCACGCATGAGTCGGATACACTGTGCATCATTCAATCCGACAAAGCTTTTCAATGTTGAAGAATCTTCTGTAGACATACGAAGATGTTTGTTGTGGTACTTCTTGAGAACCGAAGCAGCTCTTTTTGCATCAACTTCGAAAAACAATGCAGCAATTAATTCGTCGTGATAATGGTGTGGTAGATGCGAGAGCCATTTCTTCCCGGTCACGAGTCTGGCCTTAAATAGTCTTTTGTTGTGCGTTTCATCTCCCTTCTTGAGTTGTCGCGGCATATGTGCAAGCTGAATCTGTTGACATTTGTGGAAATTAGGCAAGGCAAGCAAATCACAGTCATTTGCTTTGTCGAAGGCTATGACAGCCAACTGTCCTAACAGTCTCTTTTCATTCTCCTCCAAGGTTGTCCTATTTTTGAGAACAACAGTGAGCATTGTTGTGAGCTCTTTAGAGAGAATATTGCCATCAACCATGTCTTTCATGGTACGTGGTTCGATCTCCATCATCTTGGCGAGCAATGTCACTTCGTGTTCTTCCAGAGTATCCCTGCCGTTTAACGCTTCTGTGAGAAGAGTTGTAATCTCTTCCGTGAATACATTTTCTTCGCTAAAGATGGATTGCCTCTGGATGGTTGGATTGATTGGATTGATTACATTCAGGCGGTGCTGTAGTTTTTTTTCATGTTCTTCAAGTGATGTCCTTTCCTTCAATGCATCAGTGAGTATGGCAGTCACATCTTCTGTGAACACATTATAGTCAGTCAGCACAGATTCTTTTCTGATTGTGGGGTTAATGGCTTCCAAATGATTGAGCAGCCTCTTTTCTTCATCTCCCAAAGTTTTTCTTCCATCTATACCAGCTATGATACGATCAACGAGTTCTTTTGTCATATG
This sequence comes from Thalassiosira hispida, assembly GCA_036939495.1. Lineage (NCBI taxonomy): Eukaryota > Bacillariophyta > Thalassiosirophyceae > Thalassiosirales > Thalassiosiraceae > Thalassiosira > Thalassiosira hispida. The sequence goes on along the minus strand of JALLAU010000127.1, from coordinate 13,471 downwards.
TTTATTATCATCAAAGTATTTGATTGCACCGCGTTGAGATTTATATTTATTATTAGAAGAAATTGACTCTTTCACAAACGATTCATCTAACGAACAGGGATCCAACCTCTCATTTGATTGTGATTTATTTGACGATGCCATCTCCTCACAAGCCTCTTCCGTATTGGTTTTTGTTTCGCCGATCCGAGTATGCCCACTGGAACTGTCATCAAAGATGTTGAAGATTCTCTCTCTCCTATGAATTTTATGTGGGTCTTCACCGTCATATTCCCATGGCCTCTTGCATTCGTACCGCACCGACCTCTTAGTTTTGTCGTGATTTGCTAAGACAAATTTGAGCTTAATATTGTAAAAATCTCTGCAGCCTTCACATAAAGCAGCTTGGTGTTCCGTTTCATTGGGGTGTAAACCAATAGCGAAGCAAGTCGTGGACCGCAATGTCCAAATGTTGGATGTCCGGGGGATGGGAGTAATGGATACTGATACGGGGGCTGACTCTGTTGATCGAGATCGCCTTGCTGGCCTGACGCGAGGGTTTGGAGTCTGTTTGACTATATTGTTGATGGTAGTAGTAGATCTTCCGCGACGACTCGGTGCAATAGATACGGCAGTGACAATATTTGTTGATGATCTCGCTGCAAAGGAAGTTGCAGGAGTTATTGCTGACGTTCGCGAACGTGCGCCGGCGCTCGGAGTGATGTTATCGGTTGATATGACGCGGCTGCTTTTGCTGTTGCCCCTAGACGATTGACTCTGACTTCTCTTCTTCGTCCCACCTGCCATCATGATTAACTCAATCTATTCATTGTATTGAGAGAGGTTACGATATATCGTAATGGATGGAGGGAGATGAGAGGTTTCGATGATTTGCTCAGATCATAGATTAGGGGGGAGCCCTCTTTTACCTATTCTACCGTATTTTTACTTTACATAGTTAGCACGCTATCAACAAATATGCCCCGCTCCCCGCTAAAAAATAGCCTTTTTATCTCCGTGAATACGTCTCCGTAACAAGTGTATTTCACTGACTCTGCAGTGTAGTCCATACTATTCGCAAGGTCCCATAGGTCCTTAATACTTCACGTTCAGTCTTTGGTGTCATCTTTTAAAGACCAAGTACCTAGATTAGCGACGCCCCGCTTTTTTGCACTGCGTAAAAATACGATAGATAGGTTGGAAGTATTGCCGAAATATTTTACCTCGGATCGGCCTTCGGATCGTGTAAAATTGATTTTTGGCAAAAATGCCGTGATACAAGAGGCCTGCCTTCGACCTATCGCTACCGCTGAACTTGGAAGTTAGCGATAGTTCTGACGGCGGCCAGACCTTCAAGAGGGTGACATCACACACAACAAGCAAGATGTCATGTGATATGTATGACACATCCCCAGCAGATGTCATCTAAAAAGCTCGCTTGGATGCGATGAACCAGCGACGAACGCGATAATGAGTGCGATGTTTCACAAATTAGAGTACCTGTGGTTGTGCGAGTAGTCGCTGATTTTGTTTTTGGATAAATAATTCAACAGAGTGGGCGAGTACAAGTGTCGCATACTTTTCTCAGGTACATACAAGACACCTCGACAACCTTGCAACGCAACACACTATTTTAGATATTATGTTATCGTACGATACTTACTGCCAAAAACCAAAAGAACATGTTCTCCCGCCCGCCACGCCGCGACATCTTATTTTATGGAAATGTCTGAGAAATAAATTCATCAGGACAGCTTCTCTGAGAATGGCTGTAAAATACCGACGCACCTCCTCTCGTCAAGTATCGTATTGTACCATCAACCGCTCTCTCTTCTCTCTCTCCACCACTCGCATTCGCGCTGCTGATACAATTATTTATTGCATCCAATGAAGATAACTATGCAATCTCCTCCAGCAGAAGGAACAACACCAGCACAATCTCCAGCCTTATCCGATAATGCATCGGAGCATGCGGACCCATCATCGCCGTTATCGGGGGGACGATTCTCGCCCGAACAACAGCAGCAGCCGTGTGATCCATCCGAGGCATTGGATCAGCTCAATGTGGAGTTAGGTCAACTGCGGGAGGCACGATCGGATAGTGCACTTAATAGGGCGTACGCGTTGCAGCCCCAATTGTTTGATGATGCGCATAAGAAGTCTTTTTTGCATACTGAGGATTATGTTGTGAAGGTGAGCTGAATAATATTATTATTTGCCCCCATGTTGAGAATAAATACTATTAGGGATAACATGCTGCCTATTAGCACCCCCATAGTATTTTATGCTGAACATGCATGGCGGGGTTTCTTTGTTGGAGATGTTCGTACTTTGTGCAAGCTCACATTTCTTATGTCTCTTTATCACTGTAACTGTAGGCAGCAGCCGATCGCATGGTCGCCTACTGGGAGGCCCGTGCCGACCTCTTCGGCGAGGAGGGTATGTTACGTCCCATGGACAAGAGTGGCGTATTAAGAGAGGAGGATGCATTGGCTTTGGATAGGGGAGTATTGCAATTGCTCCCCCAGAAGGATTTGGATGGACGGGCATTGATATTCTACGATCCTAGTCGGCATGATCCCAAGTTGGGGTATTCTAATGAGAGCATGGTGAGTTGGTTGTTATGAATGTTTGTTTGGTATAATATATGATATGGGCATATTTTGGTTCATAGTAGCTTGCTTTTTTTATTTGCTCATTCATTCGTACCTGTTTTCTTTCTTGTTAACATCATTTCTAATCATAACAGCTACGCGTGATTTGGTACATTATGGTTAGTGCATCCTTCTTCGCTGCATCTTTTGCGACTACGCTTTGCTCCATGCCTAACACAGATTCCTACTTTGACAGCACGTTGCAATGGAAGACGCACTCACCAGAGAAAATGGATTTGTAGTAATCGTTATAGGTGGCCGATGCACCCCCGAACAAATCGTACGTGACATTATCGCCAAGGGTACTGCCATCGTTGGCGGTGTCATGCCATTGCCCTGGAGTGGATTTCACATTTGTCATCCCTGTCCCTCGTACAACAAGTACTTCCCATTGGTGAAGATGTTATCTCCTACGAAAATTAAGGACAACATTGCCGTTCACTTTGGAACGGATGAGCATGTATTGCAGTGTATGGCGAGTTATTCTCTCCCTGCGGATAGGCTTCCGAAGGAACTTGGAGGGGAGGTGGATTTTGATTACTCGAAGTGGATTTCAGATCGCAAGCTAGCCGAGGGGGCGAATGCGTTAAGGGTTTCTACTCCTGCGCCAGCGGCTGGAGCTGAGTCCGATGATGAAGTTATGTTGGATGTTCCCAGTAGTCCTCACGGGAGTGCAAATGGTAAGATTGCACGGATTGATAAGAGACCAAAATGAACTTGCTTTGATGAGTACTTTGAATCTCATTTCTTGTTCTTTTATTGAAGCCTCCCCTCTAGGCTCAGGTACCGCAGCTTCTGCATCATCGCGACGTGCATCAAGCAATGCATCCGCATCCACCAGGCCCGGTACCGCGTCCCCTGTCGTTCCCTCCCCTGCTGGCTTGGACACAGACGCAGCCAAGTCATCCAGTGCAACAGGAAAGTCAAAACGTCCCGGCAGAAAGGGTGATGCTCGTATGCATCGTGCAGTTACGCGCAAGATTGACACTCCTGAAATGTCGCTTGTCGAAGCGCTGCAAGAGGGTGGGTTCAACTTTTCTGGACTTAGTGAAAAGGGCAAACCGCACCACGAGGTGTTTGATCAGGATGGTGTGTCGTTGATGCAGAGGAAGAATCAGCTGTTGAGAAGAATTAGGGTGGAAAAGAAGAAGAAGAATGAGGAGGCAGAAGCGAAGGGGGGAGATTAAATGGTTTCACTTGGTTTGTTTGTGCAATTTTTCAGTCTGAGGAGGCGGGCATGCACAGATACATTTGCACGAAACTACCAAACAAAACCAAAATTTGTGGTACGATGTACATATCAAGACAAACTGTGCTGGAAAAGCTCTGATGAACAATTTTGGAAGCCACAGCTGTGTCGCGTGGTTCTCAACAACAGCATATTTTGAGATGAAGGTACCAGCTGAAACAAGCTTCTGCCTCTCCCTCTTCCCTTTTGGGTCGCAAAGCATAATAATCATATGATGAGAGATAGCAACCTTTTCCTCTCCGTCATTTGGGTATGGGCTAGCACCATTTGATACAGAGAATGACACTAAACGCATGGTTGAAAAAATGTAAATCATGCTTATATTTCATGTTGTTTCTGTCTATTCAATAGTGCCGCAAAGTTGAAATCTGTGCAAGAATGATACAAGTAGTAGGGACCAAGGGCTGAAATGTGTCTAGTCGAAGTATTTTCTGTCTCCAACACCAGCAGATTTATTTGCCCTCAATGCTTTCACGTCAGCCAGGCCATCGCGATGAAAGCATGGGTGATAGAAGCGGTAGAGTGCCATTACTTTCACAGTTGGCATCAATACTTTTTCTGAAGTAACTTGTGATGAGTTTCAGGTGCAAGTTTGACATATTCTGAAACTCTGCAAACTTCTCCACACGGTCAAAAAGGGGAAGAAAGGACGAACTGGCTGAGCGACTATCAATAGAAGATGTCCATTGTGCTACAATCATGCTTGTGCTTGGTAGACGCTAGCGACGATGTTGATAAGATTTTAACGAGATTATTCGCATCAGTTACAGCAATATTCTTTCAAAATTGAAGTTACTTCCGCGATTAATCTCTCTATGTATTGTTTAGGCAGGCTAGTTAGACTGCCAGAGTTTGAGCAACACAAAACAACAAACAAAACTCTCATCAATTACTGCTTTTTGTTTGGTTGCAACCCCCTTTGAACATTGGTGATGCGGTCACCCAAACTCAGCGCAATCCCCTGAGTTTTCGATCGAATCCGTATGTACCCTGCCAGCTTCCCATCGTTGTCGGCCTTCTTCTCCACAGACACATTGACAAGGGCATCTTCACCAAACACACTGCAATTGGACAATGAAAAAGCAAAAGATGAGTGGAATGTATCAACACTTCGATACCAAAAGGCTGATAGAACATAAACAGCTAGTGGTTTGCAATAAAGTGCTGAGTGACCAATAAAACGCCTTGACGGCGTTCTCGGGTCAGAGCATCTCTATCCCCTTGGATTTAACAGACAACTGACACTTAACAGCCAGTATCTAACACGAACCAGGGTTTTTCTTTTGGGATAATGTGACATACAAAAAGACTCACCTCTTAGCATACAAGTTGGCAGCCAAAAAGCTACCCTTCTCAGCCCTGTCATGTGGTGTGAGACAGCTCATGTTTGTGGAGCTCACGATATGATCGAGGAATTCAATCAAATCAGAAATGGAAGTAGAGATGGCAACCTTGTTCTCCCACTCAAACTCTGCCCACATGGATCTGAAAACCTCATCAGTGCAGGTGGCAGGGCGGATGTAATCCATGATATCCATGTGAATATCATTAAGATTGATGTATCCCTTCTCCTGCGTGGACGCATCCTCGTAAACAATTGTTCCAAAAATGTGTCCAGTTTCTGTAGATGACACCTTAATGCTGGCATGAATGGTAATTTGATCGAGCGGACCAATTGTTTGGCTCTGAGGCCTTTCAACAATCTTCATGTCTCCCATGGTGCTGAGTTCAACAGTGAGATTGGCAAGAGTGTTGGGGGTGCGATTGATGACCAAGATCTCCAGAAGGATATCATAATCATGGACCGTCACAAAGGCCTCCGCGTATACGGGATCGGCAAATCCACTGAGCTGGTAAACGTGGCTCAACTCATTGCTGAGAAGAGAGCCACCATCCGCATAGCCTGTAGCCCTGGCCAGGTCGCTGCCATCGTCGAGATCGAGATCCCCACCCTGCGCCGTTAAAGATCGAAGCTGTCTGAAGTGAATCAAATCGTCTGCTTGGGCGGTAACAATCTCCTCCGACTCCTCCCCGCTGCTATCCTTGTCTTGGACGTTCGCCAAAAACGATGCAAAGCTTGATTTACCCTCCGTTAGCAATGTTGTCTTCAACAGGGCCTTTGCCTTAGGATCCAACAAGGCTCTGCAGCAGAGGGAAACGCGTTCGCTGCAATCGGCAAGGCTGGACTTTTGAGCGGATACAGTGACCTCAGCCATCTTAACGATTCCGCACATAGTAAGCAGGGCCTTGACTGTCATGGATTTGACTGTCACAGCATCTAACCCAATGTCAGGTGCACGAAGACACATCTTCGTAAGGCATGAGGCAATGATGGTACCAAGGAAGATGTCCCCCCCAATAATCATCTTACGCAAATGAGGATTGTTGTCCAAGGCCGTTTTGTTGACCTTCGGTTCCGAATAGATGGTCTGCGTCGCGTACGTTCCATCAGAAAGTACGATATTCTTGGTGACCATCTTGGGACCCTTGGCGGCCTCAGCGGCAGCCTGCTCCTGGGCTTGCTTCTCATCTGCCTGGACAATGAACGGGGCATCCCCCAGCTGTTCAGTGATGACATCAAAGGCGCCCTTCACTGTTTCAGACGTTTCACAGTACTCTCCAAGGATCCACAAACAGATACACATGACGTTGTTATTCGTCACCTCATCGATCGTATTGATGAGCTTTGTAAGGATGGCGGGACGAAGGTCGGGGTACCTCTCCACAATGGCCCTGACAAAGATGATAACTTGCATGCCACCATCCGACGAAAGGAAGTCCATGAGCGTGTGCACAACACTCTCCGCAACCTCGGGGAAACGCACGGCGCACCCGTGAATGGCCGTGATAAGCATGTTACGGTAAACCTTGCCCTTATCCTCGGACGAGTCGGAACTTTCCTGCGTCGTCTTGGAAACCTCCCTCTTGAGCGTGGTGACTACCTCGGCGACATTTTTGGCAGTCACAAGGGTCATGGCAACGTCAAGTACCTTCTTACAAATGTCAGGGTTGGGGGACGATAGGGCGCGTAGGATATCCTGAAGTAACTCCTGGAGGATTTTCGAATGTTTCTTCTGGAGCTGCTCCAGACGTTCCAGTACGATCATCATGACGTTATTGTCGTTTTGGGAGTTGAGGAGGTTGGTGTATGTCACGGCCGCGGCACGGACAGCCGTGGGCGAGTTGGAAAGCGAAATGAGAGTCCAAGCCGCTTCATAGGAAACCGCGGCAGAGTCCGACGACAACATTTGAAACAACACGCGGACGAATCGAGACTTTTGGTTGGGATCGCGACGACATGCCTTACGGGTCAAATCAAGAACAAGTAGGGCGAACCCATCACCAAACTTGCAGACATCGTCCAAGTTTTTCGCAAGGAATTGGATGGCAAGTTCCTCAGATTCGTTGTAAAGCATGAGGAAGGCATTCCTGCGCGCCCCCACATCGGTTTCAGCGTTGATAAATGCCTCGACGAGTTCGGGTCCATCGGGGATGAGAGTCTCCCCATGTTGCTTATGGGCATGGAAGACGGCCAAGACGGCATTTTTACGGACATATGGATGACGATGCTGCAGACATGCCTTTATACTGGGAATGAGGGGACCCAAAATCTCCTCATCCTTGACTTTACAAAGGAAACGCAGCATCGAGCCCCGGACGTACTCGTTGGGATGGTTCAAATCGTTCATGAGAGCGTTACAGACCAAAATCATCTCGGGAAGTAGCTTACGCGGGACGGACTGTCCCCCCTGTGCCGCACGCAATACCTCATCCGACGTAGGCTCTTGATACCTTGGAACCACCTCCCAGTAGAGCATGCATAATTTTTTGAGCGGTTTGTCATCGGAGTTTATGCAAAAGCGAATTACCTGCATGAGGATGCGGGGCATGGCCTCGCCCCCAAGCATGGCCATGATGGCCGCTTTGAGGGCATGTCTCTTGATCTATGAGGGGGGGACATACACATAAAAAAACATGTCAAATGAGTTATTATTGAAAAGATGTAAAATTAATTGTGGCAATCCAACAGAAATAGAAATGCGTTGCAGTTGCAGACCAGCCGCGAATTCAGCAAAATGGGGAGCACTGAATGATTCAGTGCACTGCAGCCCGATCAGAGAGAACAACCTGATTTGGATGCCCTAAAAAATCCATAGACGGAGCCTATGGATATGGTCTACCCGTCCAATGACAGTGCAGTACGGCTCAATAATTAAACGGGCAAATCCAACAAATAAGGGGCACAATTGATTGGCAAAAAAATGCCTAGAGCGAACACAGCCCGCCCGCTGAGAGCGGCCTTATTTTTTTCATGCACCATAAAATCAACCCCTCCCCATTTTCTCACTCCACCATTGATATCTCTAGAATTATTCGATAAAGAAAGAGATGGAACGGCAGCGAACCAACCGGGCTCTACCCCAGCCCCTCACCACACGTCTCGTGACACACCTTGGGATCATTACTCTCCAACTGCTTGGCAATTTCCTCCTCCGACGGGAGTCCCCCTGCCGTTACATCGGAGGCAAGGGTGAAGGTGCAATATGATTCATTACTATTGGTAGCGGCCGACATGGTGTGGAGAGTTTGTCGCTATCTTCCGCTACTGTGCATAGCTATTGACCTATTGATCGTTGTTGTTGTTGTTGTTGGTTTGGTGTTGTGGTCACCGGCTATCGGATCTAAAATTTCCCGGAACTTTTGAGCGGCGTAGGAATTCGTATCAAGGAGATACAAAGATTTTCTGAAGACAATTTGTTGAGATTCGCGGGAATCTGGTACTGTGCCAAGTTCACAATAATTCTACTCCAGATCTCTCCATTCCAGGAGATTAAAATATTGACAAGACACAACAAAATAACGAGGTGGGTACAACATCCACAAAATCATGGATGCGTGGCATGGTATAGAACCAGCCCTGGGCGGGCCTGGGCCCTGGTCGCGGTGCTAGGCTGACTCAGTTTATTTTTCCAGGTAGCAATTTTCCCAAGGATCCTGTGTACTTGAATAGACTCGAATAATCAGTGGAGGAAGAAGGGGGGTCGGTGCCTCGCAGTGATGCCTGTGTACATTAGGTGGAGGAGAAGGAATTTATGCAGTAGGATAGTTCAATCAACAATCAACAGCAGTGGAAACAAGCGTGGAAAATGCTACGCAGACAATGTTTGCACAGACGCTCTTGAACATTCCTTCGCAGAAGGCGCATTTAGATGGGTAAATAATGTGAATGTGAGCAATAATAGTCATGTGGATAACAAAGCAACAACTACTGATTTGTGTTATTACATTTCTCTTTCTCCAGGGATTTCATCATGGACAATATCCCGTTTTGCAAACGCTCTTGAACGTCCCTTTGGCGCATTTCGTTGGGTAGCCAATGTGAGCAAATAATGTGGATAACAAAGCAACAACTACAGTACTGCTTTTTGTGTTACATGTCTCTTGCTAGCTAGGGATTGGTCGGTATCCCTTAAGTTTGGAGATTTGAATATAATGATTTTTTCATCAAGAGGTCGGGAAAGGATGTATTGTACTTCAATAGCCGCCGTTCATTGAAGTCTACTAAAAAATCAATTACAACTTTGGATGGACTGGTAGTGAAACACCTTGGTCAAGGGTGATGCAAGCATTGAGCCATGTTTCATCATGATATGCCTGCTAGTCAGTTCGTTCTCTGTGATTTGCAAGGTGGATTGTATGCAGATTTGGTTGTGCTCACATATCCTTTCATTCTACCATAAAGCGGGCAGCTCATGTTTGAGTTCGCCGGCTCCGGCTGGTCCAACCTGTCGATCAAAGGCGATACTTCCAGGCTCCGGCGGGAACGATCATGGTGGGAGGGGGTGGGGGGACAAATGCAAACCAACATGTCCAACACATCGTACATGGGGGTACGAGCCTCTGGTTCTTTTTTCCGAGACATAGTCCTCTGTGGGCTTCTGTAAGTGAGTGTTGGTGTTCTGACGAATATGGTTTGATGGTTTCTTGTTTTCATCCCTACTATTTAAAGTTTAAGGGCCGGTGGCTCTATCTAACAAAAATGGATCAAATAGGTGTTTGATAGCACCGGAGTCATGGGGCCACGTGTTACCATCGTCATTGCTAGTGGAGCTCGTAGGATAATAGCCGAGTCCTCTGTGGGCGATGATGAATCTTGTGATGAGCAATGCCTTAGATAAGAGTCATTGAATAGGGCATCAGCAGACAATGTATCTGCTGGTTTCCACCGCAAACAAAGGGATAATCTACCATCCACAAAAAAGGTCAGACATAGTCAAGCCTTGGTCTGCCACCTGGTAACTGGCAAACCAACGGATATCACGAGTATCCAAATATCAGTATTTGCTAGCCTCCCGGCCATTCTCTGATTTTGATTTTGCCAAATAAAACTTCTACGTATCCTGAAGCGTAGGCGATAACTCATAGCGCCTGCAAAGTCTCCGAATCAAAAGTCAGCGACTCTTGAATTCATCATGGGCATATGGGGAAAGTTGGGCAAGGGCGTACTGATCTACACGCGTACTGATCTACGCTGTTTCACCCGCATTTTTTGAAGAGAGGTAGCATAAGCATAGGAAGATCCACTTAACTGGTCGAGTATATTTTTCAACTTTGCTTCTTTTCGTTCGTTCCAAAGTGATTGGGTAGGTGTTTTTTTGAAGGACAAACAAAAGCAGGGCTCACTGCCGTGCCATCATGTCCTAACCAATAATCATACTTCTCAACCGTAGTCCCAAGATACTGCTGAGATGGTGGTGCTGACGCTCCCGCAGGGAAAAACTTGAGAGTTGATAAGAGGTTCACCTCTAGTCCCTCATTCTCGTGTTTATTATTTTCTAGCCATTCGGCCAAACAGATCGACAACCAACAACGAAATAGATCTGTCCGTCGGTGACAGGGGCGGTGATAATTCTTGAGGAGCGCATGATAGATTATTTTGGCACCTACCGACCACTATGGCTCGAACGAAGAAGGGCACCTAAAGCTTGATACATCGAGGTAGTGTCGGCGTCATTTCCTACGCTTTGTCCCTTCCGTGTATGGAGATGCCAATGCTAATTGGGCGTGATTCCAGCAAGCATTACATCTGACATTACAACATTTACATTTAACAGTCCTCGATAAACACACCATACTCACTGGGTATTAACAATTCTGCCAGCCTGGTATTGCACACATACTGCTACAACTGTTTTACGTGTGGAGACAAAAGTAGGTAAGAGATATTTAATTGGCCTGGTGGTGTAAGTCTTCAGTTAAACTATTGTACATTGTACCATTTCCTCAGTCACTATTTGCACTACACGAATCAGAGTTTTTCATTGCCATGGATCCACCTGTCGGGCATCCAAGTGTCCCTGCCGGTGCCAACCGCTACGGACGCCTCGAGCATGAGGCCACAACAATCAAAGGCGTCGGCCTCCGCCTCGATTCAGGAAAGTTTTACTGTGGCCTTACCTCCGGGGACTTCAATAGTAAAGTGAAAACAAATTATAACAGTTAACTACGGGTTTAGGCTGCGGACAAAGTACCATCAGGCACATCGAACATGGATCAAATAGCATGGAATAAGGACTATTTATGCAATCCCCCCGGCCATTCAAATGATGATGATAATTGTGGTTGGATGCAGGCTCCTGATTCCCAGGATTTGAAGCAATAGAATAATGGACTCTTTTTATTTTTTATTCAATCCCTCCAGCCTGCCTGATCCAACTGTAGTTATTATTAGTACGAAAATGACATCTAAACCATCATGCTCCTCAAGTTTTGACTTCTGCTAAATAGACTAGTCACAACCTTATCCATGTTTTCAATAACCTTGAGCCCCTTCTCCATGGCTTTGTCCGTATCAGCATCCTCGTATACAATGAGCTGTCCCTTCCCCTGATCCAAAATTCCATGAAACTTGCCATCCAATATCATTTGACTGAGTTTCTTCTCCACCACAGGCAGTGGCATTTCTATCAAAGTGGCAACATGTTCAATCTCCACACAAGAGTACGGCTCGATGATACGAATGAGATTGGACTCCAAGAGTTGTTCCTGGAGCGTACCAAGATGATGCTTGATCAATAAATCATCCTGCAATTCGTGGGGGTACTTCACAAGGACGGCCTCGTATCCCTTGAGCGATCGCTTCGACGCCGCCGCGGCAATAGCACTCATTGCCTCGACATCACTTCCTGCATACTTGACCCCCCGCTTCCCAGTGATCATACCCGAAATATCCGCCTCGTTACGGTCCGATCGGATACCCGTGGCCCCCGTGGCACTGATTCCCAATGCCTTGGATAACCCATCGAGAATCTTACAGAGCATCATGTACTTGAGACAGGGTACTGCCTTCTCCTTATCATCCAACTGATCGAGCTGTTCGAATGCCTCCAAGAAGTACGAGTGTGCGGTATCATAATCGCCCTCCTCGCAGTGAAGGACACCGCTCATGAGATCGATTTGGGATTGAAGAGCAGGTGCCACGTAAATGGCATTGGCATTAGTACGCGATGCCGTGAGGGCAGCCTTGGCCTTGGCCATACCACGCAATCCGTGATGAACCTTCGATTCCACGAGATGTACCTCCACCAAGAGCTGTTTGTCATCCAACTTTTTCAATTCAACCAGCAAACTATCCACCAACGCCACTGCCTCGCCATACTTATCCTGCTGGAAAAGGACAAAGGCCAACTTTGCCTCGACGCGTTGACGCAAAAATGTGCGCTTCTCGGCCTGACACCACGCAATGATATTACGGCATATTTGAGATTGCATGTCCAACTGATCCGGGGCCAATGCGCATACGGCATCCAACACGGCCCGAACGACCTTGGCAGTCTTTGCCTTGGTCACGTTGGCAAAGAATGGAGCGCACGTTGTCCCCGTTAGGAGCGTCACGACCTCATCGTGACGATTATCCTCGCAGTATGCACGCGCCAAAGCGTATACGGCACGTTCCTTGAGTGCCGATGCCGTGGGTCCGTAGCGATTGGTAGGTTCGTTGATGACCGATGTCAAAATGGGGATCTTGTCGGCGGCGGATTTATCGTCGATGGATTCGAGGAGGTCGGCGAGGTCGGAGCAATCTTCTTCTTCGTCCTCTGGTTTTACGGGCTCTACTGGGGCGGCGGCCGCGGCAGGGATCGGCTCGACTTCCATTTTATCACCTTCTCCAGACATTCTGTTCGTCGTTGAGAATTGAGGGCACCGGCTGTTGGCTCTATTCGATTTCCTATTGCGATGGAAATGGAAGTCGGCTGTTGTTTATTTTGGTTGCCCACCCATGCTATTTCTTTTAAAGGCCTAAGCAAATGTTTAGTTATTTTTCATAAATACATACACTTTATAGTTATGTATTAATCACAATATCTTATGAAAAGTTAAATACTATACCATAATATCTTTACTTAGTCCTATTCTATGGAGTTCGATTTGGAACGAATTCTAGCCCGCTAAAAAATGTCAGATGCCGATAAAAATGATAAATATGATATGATATGATAATATTAGCTTGGTGCCTTTTTATTGAACTAGACTAATCCTGATCTCCACCGGTCTAGTCAACTTCCACAGGGATGCAACGCGAGATGTCCGA
>JALLAU010000126.1:0-20732 GCA_036939495.1 Thalassiosira hispida | reverse complement strand
GGTAAAGCTGAGGGTGGTGACGAATCACTCATGCTCGCGGTACGATGGAGGTACTTATATCTCGGTACCATGGGTTGAATGGCACGCTCCTTTCCCTGCACATCGCCACACTTGCTGATAGCCATTACCTTTCAACTTTAATAATACATCTCTCCACGATGATCCGGGATGAGATGTCGATACCGGCTGATATGACTCAATGACCCTTCGTACAGGCTCGATGAAGTCTTCTTGGTACATCTCCCCAAAACCTTCAGGGGTGGTCAAATATCTCATCAACGCCGAACCTTGATCGGCAATCATCTTGGCGGCCTCGGGGTGACTTTCGGCCCACTCATACTTTTCTCTGAGGTCGCTGAGGTCAGGCGCTACAGGAACATAATGGATCCAGGGCTTCATGTGGTCGTGGATGTAATCCTTCGTGGGTGTAACGTGATGGAATAACAATCCGGGCATGGCTAACTTTTGGATGGTGCCACTCCATGTCGTGCCTATCAGTAGTCAGAGAAGAAGAGGGAAAGTGTGTGTGTAAGCAAGTGATAACATGCAAAGACAGATTACCCAAGTGCTTGCACAAGGACACGTTACATGCGAACTCCAATGATAACATTGCCATGTCAGTGCTAATGAGTTTGCGTGCAGCTCAAGAGCGGGTTTAATCTTACCGCCTCCGCCACCTAAATCAATGTGGTATTTGTACTGTGCCAAGTCTTGAAGCGACATGTGTTCACCAAGGGCTTGAATACCATAATCACTAAATTTCAGGTAACTCTCTTTGGAAGATTTTATGTCGGCTCTAGTGAACTTGATATTGGCCCATGGCAAGGTTTCCCTCTCTTCCGCCTCCCGTTCCGCCTCAGCAGTCAAGACTACGCCCTTCCATCGAGGCCTTAAGCGGTTGTATGCCTTTCTCATAGCACGGGTTCCTACTATTTTCTTGTCCGTCTCCGTGTCATTTGGATCGATATTATTTTCAATATCCCTATTGAAAAATGGCTTGGACAGCCCCAGATTTTTGATATGATCTAAGTACCCAAAGTCAGTTCCCCGCCACACAACTTGAGGGATGAGATTCTGATCCAAATGAATAGGAGATTGATATTGCATTCGTTTCGTCAATAAACAAATTTCATGTTGTAATACTAGAAAGAGATTTAGCGAATTGAAAAAGATGAGATATTTACCTCGAATGACAGCCCAAATTCTTCGCCAAAGACCAATCCGCCATTTTGTCCAGGGTCCCCCGCTGGACGTAAACTTTTACATGTCTCATGCGGATGCGTCGTAAAACTCATGAAACAATTCAGATTGTGTGCTTCCGGCATGGGCATTGCAATCATATTGGGGAGGATCTCTGCGTGCCGGAATGTGCTCCCAAATTGCAGCACAGGGGTATCATTTTGCTTGCATCTTGGGCCCACATGTGGGAAGCTTGGGAGGCATCCTATGTGAAGGTGGGGGTAATCTCCAGAACTGATGGCGATGGCTATGAGTTTTTTAGAGATGTGGAGAGAGCATAGCCAGTGTTAGAACAGGTGAGAACCATCACAGAAAGATGGGTATGGTTATTTATTGTCACTCACCCAACTCTGGACTCTCGGGGCCCCGAAAACGATCCGGATACTTAATCCTCAACATGAAGGCAAAGAGCTTGAAACTAACAACTAATTTGGCCGTGCCAGTAGACCATTGATGCCTCCCGTTGTTGAACAGGTACAAAAAACTATCGCTCTCGGGATCGTACATGAGCATGGCAATGGTGTCAGAAAATAGAGCCGTGGCTTGTACGACGTCGATGACGTTGTAGGGTGCCATTGACGGCATATTCTTCGAACCGATGTTGAGCATGGCGGCGGCCATGGCAGCCTCCAAGTCTCCTTGGCCTTGGCCGTCCTGCCGTTCTTCGTCCGCATCACGTAGCCATTCGGGCATATCCAACTCTCCATAATCCTCCTCGTCAAATCGCTCCATCAAAAACCTCTGGATTTGAGTATCCTGTCCCATTTCCTCGGAGAGTGACATCGCATGATTTTCCCCGAAGAAACCGCCCTGTAATAATTCAGGCGACAGCCATCCTGGGAGGTATAGCGTGGCGATGCCCGCTGAGAGTAGACCGAGAATGGTGCGCTGCTTGCGAGCAGTAGCAGACATCTTGTCGGTCGTCCGCGTATTCACTGCAAGAAGCTGGACCGACCCAAGAAACCGCCACGCTGGGACGCCGGTCAATAACCTATGGTTGATAGTGATTAGTGATAGCCATTACCATTATTTACCATTAATGTACCATCATCAGATTCGTAAAGGGTGGGTTGAGGTTGGTTGGATTTGGATGACCGATGACCGATAACGATGACCGGCGCCGGCGGTGCTGACCCGTGACCACGGACAGTGGATAACTACTAGGTACAGTGGACTACCACACTTGCCCCACCCTACTCGGACTAGGTACTTGAGAGCGATTCGTTGGATTGCCACACCCCCAAACACAAGCCTTGGCCTGAGAATTGCCCCACAAGGTTGGGTAAGTCGTGGTAGTTCACTGTACAGTTCCCTACAATTTTTTTGGTACGGACTCTCGTAACAAAAAATGTGGGTCTATGTGCGGCTGCTCATAGACCCTTCCTAAGCCGCACTGAGAGTTTGGTGCAATGCCCATCCTCTTTGTTTTTGGCGTCACCTAGACCTGGCATTCGGTGTATATCCCATTTGTCCCGCGTTCATCTCACGCACTGCACCACGGCCACGAATTTGGCATGACACATAATATTGTCATTGTTGCTCTCGCATTATTATTATTATTGCCATCATCCACAACGCTTCCGCAAAATTATCACAGTGCCTCCCATAGCTTCAAACAACGACATCGCAGCTGCGCCCAAGACGAAGAAGAAGAAGGATGTGGAGGGATTTTTCCGTTCCATCCCGTCTAGGTTTTGCATAATCCTAATATAGAGGGACACAAAACTGTCTGAGGAGCAATGAACCTGATATGTGTGAGCAACCAACAATACTAACAGTTTTCTATTGACTTGTCTTGCCTCCTGTACCATTTCATATAGGTTTGCTGGAAATCCCTTGTGCTTTGCATATCATAATTCATCGCTACTGATGCCACAATTAGCAGCCGATGTTGCTGTCAATATTTGAATTGTAAGCAACCTGGCTGTCCCGTCTTCTTCGATAGAGCCGGGACCTGACAGTCGAGCAAAGGAAGTGAACGCGTCCATTGTGGTAGCCTTCATTGTGATTCCGTCTATGCCAGTGAAAGAACGAGGAACAACGAATAAGGCCCATCACCTTCACGATGTCTTTCGAGATTACGTCTGCAGCGTCAAGGATATTATCTTCTGCATTCGTCTTGGAGTTGGTGTACCATAGTTGCTGTTGGTTTGGACGGGCGGCGAGATCCTCTCTGGCCTCTCCGCCTTCAATGTCACGGCTAGATTGCCAGAAATCTCACATGTGAACACTGTTCTCCTCCTCTACCGTGTGAGACGTTGGGCTCCATCGGTCCAGGAGCTTAGTTACTTTATCATGATTGCACTGACGGAAGGTGGCCGACTTTGCTAGGTGCGGTACTGACATATTATCCACTGCGACAGTGAAATCCTTTCTAAAACTCCTACCAGACTGATAGACACAATGAGCCTCGTCAATGCAGAACATTGATATATGGCCACGTTTTGCCAATTCCACAATTGTAGAATACCATGGAGATTCGGCCTTCAACTTCAATGCTCGCGGCGAAAGATAGACGATTACAGGGACGTGCTTCATTTATTCTTCTATCATTCCCAATAAACAAGATCGTAAAAGCTTGCCGTTGAGTTGCTTGTGTTCGTCGGCATGGTAGGCTTCCACATTATGATCGACCACAATTGTCTTCTCAACTTGATTACTCCCAAGTCCAATTAATGGAACGAGGATAATTGCAACTCCATGGCAAATGGTGGCGACCGTGGGAGGAACAAGTGACTTCCCATCGGCAGTCCGGCGGATGAGGATGAGGATGAGGATGAGGACGAGGTAGGACTTCCCATCGGCAGTCCGGCGGATGAGGATGAGGATGAAGACGAGGTAGGTATCATTGTTGCACATACAATTATTAATTACCTTGCTTTGGTGGATGCGGTAGACTTTTTGTAGATTCCGTTCTGGTATTTCATGGAATGGGAATGGGACGAGAGGTGGTGATGTTGTTGATTGGTTGGTGGTAGATTCGGTGCCCTCGCGAATTGGATTATTGTTTGGAGATTCTCCCTCTGCATTTGCTTGAGGTGGATTCAGCTTGACTGGTGCAAACGGAGAGGACAGTCGCGGTTGACGGGAGGAGCAATTGAACGGTTTCTACACGTCGGGAGAATTTGATACCGCTTTCATTTAGTTTGTAACAATTTAGCTGAAAAAAATAGAATACAATGTTAAAATTACCTCTGTCAAATCATTTTCAAAAGTGCCTCGCCGGTAGCCGCGATCCCAACTATCGTGAATGTGGATAAGGGAATTTGCTTGCTGCGTTGATCTTGGTATTAGATACCTTAAGAGTCATGAAACTGATGTTATCAGTAGTTCCTACGTTTAATCATATGTATTAGTTTTAGACTCTAGTGTAATTAGTACTAGCACAAACGCCCAATTTGTGGTGCAGAAAGTCCTTGGTTTATTATACTATTGATAATAATGTAGATAGGTGTAATATACTTTTTGCACCCATATCTCTCTATGTCTTCAGACTGAACTCGCATGAAATGTGTTGCAATCAAAGGCGCAACGAGTTTTTCCCCGCACTTTAGTGTAGAAAAACTCACTTCTTCGTAAAACGAGCCGCAGCAGGCTTAAATCATTCACCTTTTATGCTCTCACAGAAATGAGCGTACCTAAACTGAAACCTTAAGTGAATCTATCGTACTTTCAAACACTGCGAACAACCAACTGAATCACCACTCTGTTTCTTTGTAATCCTTGAAAAATTTGCCATAATCTTTTGCTTGCGACTTCTTTTTATCACCATACCCTACCGTTGATCCCTCCTCGCTGTCCACATTAACACCCACAAACACAGGATCAAGTATCCTCGCCGCGGCATCAATCTCATCAATAGGCGTCTGGAACAAATTCGTCTTGGCAATCTTACTTGCCTTCTCCAACGGATTCTCATCATTAATCCACCCGGTATCAATACTGTTCATGTATATCCTACTCTTCTTGGCAAGATCTTCCGAGGACGTTCGTGTCAGCATATTCAATGCCGCCTTGGCCATGTTCGTGTGTGGATGGTTTGGCATTTTGTACCGGTAGAATTTACCCTCCATCGCTGACACATTGATAATGTATCGATCCGACCTATTTGGATCACTCACGGGGGCTTCCATCAAGGGTGTGAGACGTGAATTTAAGACAAATGGTGCAATGGCATTTACAAACATGCATTCCATTAATTCGGGTGTTGATACTTGATCCATTTTGAGAAGCCATGAGTTGTGCGTTCGTAGATCAAGTTGCTGTCCATTGATATCAGAGAGACCACTATGGTGCACACACACACACACACGCACGGACGGACGAACAGAAATGTGAGAGAAGGAAAAGACTGACAACATTGAACACCTCAAGATGATAAACCTTACCGTGGCATGATCTTTTCATCAATGCCCACATCTTCTGGAACTATTGCCATTTGAGACATGGCTGCCGAATGTGAGATACCAGTAGATTCAAATGGGACATTGTCTTTCTTTGATGGGTTCTGCTTTGCAACAAGTTCATGAGACTCCGTGTTATTTGCAGCGCACTTTTCATCGCCATCTTGCACTGTCGTATCAGTACCAAGCAAAAGCTTCTCCTGCTGCCCCGAAGAAGGACCAGCTAACATGAGATGTCCTCCATCACCAGCATCCTGATTGGTGGAGTGCTCATTCACCAACCTCCTCCGAATCCTTTCAAATTCACTGCATCCCCTCAACACATTTCGATGAGTCTCATCCCCCTTAGTCCAAATCTTGCCCTCCCTTTCCACCAAAGGCACATAGTAGCCCCCAGGACGACGTACCGTCTGACACGCATTATTAATCAATACATCAATCCCACATTCGCCATAGGTAACCTTTAGATAGCGCGTGAATGCCTCCAACCCCGTAACATCCCGTAAATCCAATCCGTACACGTGCAACCTATCCTTCCATACGTCAAAGTCCTTTTCTTTTCGATAAGCTGCCACGGCATTGTTGGGAAAACGTGTCGTGGCCACTACCGTGGTACCTGCCCTCAATAGCTTTAGACACACCTGGAAACCAATTTTGACGCGTGATCCCGTGACAATGGCGACTTTGTTGGACATATCCGCGGATTGATGCCGTTTGGTGTAGTTGATCGGAGCGCAGTCCGGACATAGTTGGTCGTAAAAGTGGTGGAGGATGCGGAAGCGGACTTTGCAGACGTAGCAGGATCGGAGTTTGGGTAGGACTGTTCCTGATTCTTTGTTAGGTTCATTGCTGTCTTGTGCATCCTCTTTACTACCACCATCCTCCTCAACATTTCCATTTTCCAACATTTTCACATGACCCCCATTTCCATTGACAGTGTCAGTATCTACATGACCATCCGGTATCAAAAACGACATGAATTTCGCCTCCTCTTCCTCTTTACTCTCCTCCCTCAACCTCTCCAACTTTTCAACTCTCCCCTTTCGTAAATCCGTCGTTGCCACATACTTTTTTTGTTGTGCCCTCTCTGCCATTTTTTGACGTTTGAGGGTGCGTTCTTCCAAGCGTTGATCGTAGTATTGCGATTCGGATTTGCCTTCGTACATGGTTTGTTGGTGGAGTGAGAGGGTTGTGGCGAGGGATTTACGGAATTGACGTAGGTTTGGTTGACTGTATTTTGATAGGCCATCATCGTCACTTTCATCGGTTTGTTGCTGATTTTGCGAGCCATCCTCCTTCTTTTCGTCGGTGGCTTTGCGTTTCTTCTTATTCTTCTTTCTCTTCTTTGGATCAAGCGAAGAAATTGCGTCGAGGACGCGGATGGCGGTGGCGAGATCTTGCTCGGTTATTCCGAATTCACTCAGCTGAGGAACCAAGGCCGACGCCGCTGCTTGGGCCGCATCAGACGGGGCAGCAGCAGCGGCGGCAGCAGCAGCAACTTTGGTCGCCGAAGATGCGGAGTTCATGTGGTGGTATGCTTTGGTTGCGTTGGTTTTGCTTCTGTCTTCGTTGTTTGTATTGTTTTGTTTGAGATGTGGTTCTCAGCTAGCTATCTATATCTAGGTATGTAGTAGATGTGGTTGTTGTGTTGTTTGTGTGTTTATGTCAACGGCTCTCCCCCAAAAATAGGTGGTCGCCATTTATTTTCGTCTGGCTGTGGTCAGTGGTCAGCTGACACGAAGATCTTCCCCCCCGAGAGATGACACAACATCATCACAACATCTCAACTCAAACTCAATTTCCGATTCTCAGGAGGGAGGCCAGATCGAGACGAAGATCGCATTGATGTTACCGCATTGCGAGGAACGCAGACTAAAAAAGATAGCATTGCTTCTCTTCGCTGCGGGGCTTGGGATGTTGATGGCGGCGCTCGCTGTTCAAGGCAGGGAACACTAAAGTAATAATCCATAGCACCGCGCTCGTCGGGGAGAGGAATCTGAAATCCAGAGACGCTCGCTTGTCATTTTAATAATTGCATCATCGTCCTATTTCTATTTGTACCGAGCCATGAGAACGAGAATGAGACGGCACTACGCCCTCTACATCACAGCGTGCCTGCTGTTACTGGATGGCACGGATGTACATTCCTTCAATCTTTCGCCTTCTCCCTTCTCCCACGTCGTCAAGCCTGCTACCATTCGACGCAGAAGAAGATCATTATTGCAATCGAGAGCAGCAGCGACAGATGATGATGATGATGACGATAATGCAGATGAGGTCTTTGACATTACCCAGAATCTATTCCCAGAGACGGGGAAATCATTGAACAAATTGTCCGCTTTCAGAAGGAGGGAAAAATCCGAGATGAATCGTAGGCCACCTCCTTCAGTGGAGTCTATTAGTAACGAAGATTGGGAAAGTGGAATCGCACCATCATCAGATGCAAGTAATCGCAAGAGGAAAGTAAGAGCAAGAGGGGACGATGATGGCGGCAGCAGTTCGTCAGATGCAAATGATATCGCGTACGACATTACCCAGAATTTATTCCCAGAAACAAAGCGACCGTTAAAGTCGTCTGCCTTTAGGAGGGCAGAAAAATCCGAGATGGATAGTCGTCG
This sequence comes from Thalassiosira hispida, assembly GCA_036939495.1. NCBI lineage: Eukaryota > Bacillariophyta > Thalassiosirophyceae > Thalassiosirales > Thalassiosiraceae > Thalassiosira > Thalassiosira hispida. The sequence continues at coordinate 12,472 of JALLAU010000126.1, read as the reverse complement.
TAGACCACCTCCATCGTCTTCCGAGAGTAGTAGTACCAAGAGGAAAACAGCAGCAGCAGCAGCAGCGAACGATACCAAAGCTTCGGCATTGTTCCAAAAGATTAAATCAGAACGACAACAAACGCAAGCGAAGTCGAAATCCAAACAACCCAAAGCGTCAAAAACTACAGCGGCAGATTCATTTTACGATATAACCCAATCCTCCTTTCCCGAACGACAGTTATCCTCCTTCAACGCGATTGAAAAATCCGAAATGAATACTCGGAATGCGCCTTCGCCGGATAGAGGGCCCGAGTGGAGCAGACCAAGACGCAGTAGGCCGACGGCACAGTCGTCTGACGATGACGAGGCATCCATCAGATCCAACGAGGGTGGTAGGCGAAGAAGGTCCACATTTGCATTTGATAACGGGGAGGATGCTCACCTTGACGTTACCTCCCAATTCTCGGGCGATCGTCCATCGTCATTGGTAAACACTGGAACCAAGAAGGATCGCACCACTTTCGGGTCGTACAAGGAGAGCAAACCCGCACCACAAGACTCAAATCAAGGTGCACCTTCCACTTCCACCAATAATAATAATAATGTACGAAATTCCGACGAGTCCTTCGTAGACATTACCAAAACACACTACGGATCCGATCGTCAATCATTCACATCCATGGTAAACTCCGGATCTACCAAACGAAGGGGCGCCACCACAGGGCAGAGCACATCCAAATCGTACGAGGAGGGCTACAAGAATATTGCCAGGAATTTCTCGCAGGATAGGGCGAGTTTGTTGGGTCATCCCAGGGGAAAAAAGGTGGATGGTGCGGAATTATTCAACAAGGCGAGGAGGGGGGGCAGAGATGGCAGTGTTGGCGGCAGCAGTGGCGGAAGTGTTGGTGTTAGCAGTGGTAGTAGAGGGGGTAGCAGTAGCAGTGATGGTGGTGCAGCGTATCTAGACACACATAACTTTTCATCCAAGCTATCCCGCGGATCCACCGCCGCAGCACGGGCAACCAACGCCGTATGGAGAGAAAAATCTACCAAGGAAAAGGAGGATGAGGATAATTGTTTTATAGAAGGTTGTCTAGATACACCCAATGCCTTCCACAAGGACCTCGATATGGTACAGGCGACAGTCAAGGCCGTAAGCGCAGCCGATAAATATCCAGGAGGCGCAAGTAAAAGCAAAGAGCAAGCGGAGAATACATATCCAGCATCCATCAAGGGAGGGAACGAAGCGGATAAATTCCTCGACACCAATTCCTTCTCCTGGAATAATGCCTCGCAATCTCCTAAAAAAGCACATGAGGAGTTGTTTAGTTCCTCCCAAAAGAGTCGTATATCCACCGAACAGCAGGAGCAGCAAGAACAATACCTCGATAAACCACGCGTGTTCCAGAGTAATGTGGACATGGTATCCTCCAATAACTTTTCGGGAGTGAGACATAAACGGAGTAGTGATATACCCCCGGAGGAGAAGAATATAAGGGATATTTATGATATTACTAGTGGTGCCATGGGGGATACTGTGGATAGCGGTGGTACGAAGAAACAGAAACAACAGAAGCAGCAACAAGCGGTTAGGCGGGAGGTGGCAGTAGCGTCGCAATCCGCAGCGATATCATCGCAGAAGGAAGAAAGGAAGTTAGGCGGAAAGACTTTACGTGGTGGTAGGGTGGAGGAGGAGGAAGTGTTTGACATTACACGAGCCCCATTCTCGAAATTGGAACGTACATCTTCCGTCGTCATTGATGAAAATCTCAGAGCATCGAAAGTCAGACCAAATACCAAAGGAAGAGGTGGTCGTCAGTCTCTCGGTAGCACCCACGGTAGCAGTTCATTGCAATCTATTGTTGATAACACTGCAAGAAGAAGAAGCACAGGCAGCAGTAGTCGTCAGTCTATTGGGGGCAGTAGTGTCGATACTGATGCGAGATCAGAGGAAGAACAGCAGCAAACATCGTACGAGGAGGTAATGTCCTGGCTACTAACCAATTTACCAAATCTACAAGAGGACGATGCAATATCGTACTTTCATCAATTACTGGAAGATGGATTTGATAATTTGGATATGATGGATAATTTGATGGAAGAGGATTTGGGATTTATGAAACGGGGCCATCGGAGGGTTTTATTGAGGAATTTATTGTTGGATGATGATGATGATGATGATGATGAAGAGGGAGAAGAAGGACGCGACGAGGATGAAGCAATGATGATTGTGGAGGAGGAGGAGGATGGGGAGGATAGCCAAGAAGATCATGAGGAGGATGTTAGCCAAGATGATGATGAGCTAGATGGTCGAGAAGAAGATGCTGAGGTAGATGATGACGACCAATCGCTTACATCTTCAGAAACTTTGGATGACACCTTCGATCCGACGAGGGTGGAGATAAAAGCGAAGGAAGTCAGATTAGAAAATAATGATGACGACCAATCAATATCTTCAGAAACGTTGGACGATGATACCATCGCCGAAATACGGGCGAAAATGCTAGTAGAGAAGGAAGCTTGGTTAACCGAGCAGAATCGACTGGATGAGGAGATGCTCGCTGCTGAATTGGCTTTGGCAGAGGAAGAGGAGAGACTCGATGCTAGAAGATTGGCGAAAGAAGAGGAGGAGGAAGCAGCGACGGGGGAAGCCGCTAATGTCCACGACGTTGCAAAACCAAACAAAGTTCATGATGCAAGAGAGGAAGAATACGAAGATATCACTCGTAGCAGCTTTGTGAACCGGCCGTCACTTTCTGCTGCCGTGCATACAGCTACTAACACCATCCTCCCGAGTTCGGCAGCCAAACGCTCGAATCGGGACAGAAAACACATACCAGCTCATGTCGACGAACTGGAAGAAGAAGTTTTTGATATTACCAGGGATGCATTCCCTGATCGGCCGTCATTGGCTTCGGCTAATTCGCATCATGAGACACCGTCATTGAAGGAACGAATAAGGAGTAAAATGACAAGTATTGCAGAAGGGCCGTCTTCACCTAGTGACGCCAAACCAGTGAATGACAATGCCCCATCACAGCAGCAAACATCGCCATCGCAACCAACTCCCGAAAATAGCACAATGCAAGGTGTAGCAGCATTAGCAGTAGCCCCAAGAGCAGAATTGCATCAATTATACATCAAACAAGGTTTCACCACCGAACAGGCCCAAAGAATAAAAGACTACTACACAACTTGGACAAATGATGCCAAATCTCACGAGTTGAAATTTACGTGTGTATTTACGTGTCCGTTGACTGGAGAACATTTTGCATGTGGCAATTGGAAGAGCAGTGGTGTGGAAGTTGATGTTGTTGTTGAAGAGAATGAAACCTATTGGTACAGTGAGTTTTTGTTGGTTTCCATGGAATTAATTACTCTTTGTTTTTGCTCTGCTTATATAAGATCTCTCATTTCTTGTTCAATCTTACTTGAAAGAAACCAAAAAACATGCAATGAATGCAGCAGCGGCAAGGGCACTCGACTGCTTTGATTTCCGTCGCGAGTGTAATGAAGGGTCCAAAGAAACGATAGCAGCGTTGCAACTACGGTGCGAAGATCTCCCGAAAATGTCAAAAGACGATGATGTACCTTCTCTTCCTACCTTGCCAGACGGGATATCGCTACCAACCATTGAACCGTCATCGGGAACATAAGGACGCACTATATAATACGGTTCGAGCAAAGCAGAAAGATAGCACTTAGATGGTATACCCCGAAACTGGGTGCTATTGAAGGGCGTCAAGCCAGTTGATACTGGAAAGCTGGGACGAATCTCGATATGTGGCGATGGAGCCGCAGTGTTTGATCTTACAACAAAGAAAGCAGATGCTGCTACAATAATATGTGCAAGTGATGCGGATATAGATACCTGGATGAGATTTTGTCATGCCGGAAAAAAATAAAGTATGGTATGATTATGAAAGAATTATTTCTAGGTTGACCGTTTGGTCCGCCCGTTGACCATACATACATGTTCCAGACTAGTAATGAGGTGTCCCGGTACTAGAAAATCATCGTTTCGGTGCAAGAGATATCATCTTCTCAAAGAAGTTGACCAAGTTCCCGGAAAGATCGAGATGAGGTTCAATATCTCGAACGAAGACGAGAGAAAGAAAATGACCAAAGTACTGGATTTTTTCGTAGATGATTAGAGATGGCTAACGTTTTAGGGAACATGCGATTGTTGGTAGGGGCTGGGGCTGAAGATATCAATACAAAAGATCCTATCTAAGTTCAAGTGAATACATGTTGTTCACAGAAGGGAAAGCAGTTTTACTAGTACAACATGAAAATAAAGGTAAACATCAATATCTCATTTACAATAGGAGTACATGTCCACGTAGATGATATGTTAGCATCACTAATCATTGCACGTTAACAGATTGCACAGCGTTGGAGGTCGGATCAGTTGATAACGCAATATTAGCATACTCCGCGCGACTCAAAAGATGTAGACGCCGACGTAGCTGATGTTGAGTTAGTTGATTTATGCAGTGAAAGATCTGATAGAAGGAGAATCTACTATCGATCACCCCAATTACTCCACTCCAATTACTCCACGGTTTTATGGATGCTCCCAAATGCTCAGTGCTCGGTGGCATGTACGGCGCCAATAGTGCCAGCTGAAACAAGTCTGGATGGCGAAACCATTCACGCCGCTGCCACCGACTCTTGGCGTCGGATGCAACACATGTTAATAGTAAAAAGGATTGGTGTATATGTCCACTTTAACACTATGGCTACAGAGAGAGACACACAATGAACACATGGGGACCGGGCGTATGCCTCAAAACAAAAAGCTGCCTGATGTACCACATTGGTCAGTTCCAGCCTCCAGAACCACTCTAGTAGAGTTCTACCAACCAAGCTTTGATTTTGTTTCTTTTTGAGAAAAACCGAGTCACCGTACGCTCGCCTCCCTCCGCAATGTCTCACATTTTACCAGCGTCAAAAGTTGACAGACCGGATGTGTCTGACTCGATCATTTCGACAACCAATGACAACGCAGCAGCCATTAGAAGATAGTCCGTGCCCAATGACAAGAAGCAAGGTACAGCTTCTCCCTACAGGTAACATCGAGTCATCTTCATCCTCGAGAAGATGGCTCAATGCTGAAAGCTATGCCACAGACATCTCCAGCTAGCAGCGGTGGGCGTTCATGGCCGCATGTCTCGTCGAGCGCCTCAACTTCTTATGTTCGCTCCTCCTCATTCCGGAGAGCTTGTAGATATAACTCACTCGAGAGCATCATCATCATGGTGTGAAAGATTGCCAAGTGAAATGTAACAGCCAACGCTGCCCTGCACTACACTTAACAAACCTACTAATCTTGAATCAAAGAATCAGCGAAACAACGAAGCCACTCTCCGAACAAACACACGATTCAACGTCGAGTGAACCAATAGTCTGCCATCCATCGAGCATTAATCGCAGGGCGAACAACAATAATTTGAGTGTAGGTAGGTACAGTTTCAGAACGACAAGAAATGAACATGAGATGAACATGAAGGCAAGAACACAAAGTGTCTGCTCACTATCATACTGTTGTTTGAGGCGATACACATGTGAAATAGAGACATTTGAAAATTTAGAGTGAACAATCATGTTTGAGTGTCTTTACCTTATGTAATAGAGTTGAGACGTATGGCTTGGAGTCTGACATTTAACCGCCTTTACTATGCGAAGTAAATTCTATTAGAGATGAGTGTTTCACAGTCACAAACTCAGTTCTCTGCACTCGTATTCGCGGCCATCTGCAATTCTTCCTTATTCATTGTCTTTCCAATACAACATACAGCTCAGCTCCGTCACTCCTCCTCAACACTTCAATCTTGACATTCGCACGGCAGAAAGCAATGATACCTGTTGACTTGAGAATGGTCATTCCCTTACAGTGCTTCGCAAAGTGTTTCGCGAATTCTGCACTCCATGCCTCACTGTGAGCGGTACTCCCATCGTCCTCTACCATACTGTTCCTCTTCTTGGACGGCTTGGCCTCTCTCACAACTTGCTGGAAGTGTTTGCTCATTGTGGACTTCAAATCATCAGAGGTTGTACCAACAAAGTTCATGTGTTTGTTGCACTTCTTGCAAGATAGCTGGTACACCAATTGTTCCTTCTTCTTCTTGCCCGACGTGCCGGTATCATCGGATGTATCTTCATGCAACGATAGATTGTTGATTAGCATCAACAGTTGATGATTGTGTACTTGCTGCAGCTGCTCGCGCTCTTGGTGTTCTCGCCGCTGCTCCTGCCGCGGCGATAGTCCATCAGTAGCAGCCAACTCGCTCGCCTTGGCCTTCCTCGCCTTCCGTTTGTTGCGCTTCCCGGACGGCATGTTTCTCGAGTGATTTGTGGCAATAGGAATGTGTTCAGGGCTGGTCCAGGGCAGGTTCAAGGGTGGGTAGTCTGAGATTTTATGAGCAAGACGGCAGTTGTTAGATTGAGGGTGCAGTCGCGAAGATGATGGATCGACGACGAATTGCAAGCGCGGTGCGAATCACAATTGTGACTTCTCGTCAACGAACAAAAGGATGGCGGCGTGCCGAGACTACGGATGCACAATACCACAATACCAATGGATATGCTTCTAAACAGCACGATCAATGATGCACCCCGAAGAGAAAATCGCCAGAGCTATCATCATATTCATATCCACTCACTTTTCAACTTCACCATTTTGAGGGCTGAATGAGCAAAGATTCAGCTGGATTGATTGCTGTAGTTGATGTGTACCTCTGGGCCGTGGATGATAATTATGTGTGAGAGAGGTAGAGGCTGTATGGGTGTATGATCGTCGTGATGTGGTAAGTAGCTACGGTGCTCGGTATCCCTTCGGTACCTTTTAGCTCCGGTATCCCCTTCGGTATCCCCTTCGGTATCCCCTTCGGTATCCACTTGCTATTACAACACCTTCATCGCGTGAGGGAGTAGTAAATTAAGGGTGATGGCGGCATCCTCGCTCCGATCCATTACTTGATGTGCTCGCTCTCGATTCCAGTATCCCGTCTGAAGATATCGCCATCACTAACCACTAATCCATAATGGCACCTGCCGATCATGCACGAGGACTTAGGGTAGAATCGTCCGGGCACGTACAGCCACCAGCATCACGTACTCTGCATGCAGTCCGCTCCTCGTAATTCAGAGACCTACAGCAATCAATCCAGCGGAATACCTCAACCACGCACCTCACTGAGTATCTGCCGAAGGCGAGGGCAAAAGAAAGTGATCACGGTTCTTGTATGCTCCCTGCTCAGCTGAAACAAGTCTGGATGGCGAAACCATTAACTGCTGCTGCCACCGACTCTTGGCGTCGGATGCAACACATGTTAATAGTGGAGGATTGCTCGAGCACTCGACGATACCAGAGATAGACAGGATGAGTTCAGATCCAAGGGTCAGAAAGGTGTGTATGTTCACTTTAACACAATAAGGCTAATTCTGACATAATGCACCACATAGAGGGACACACAATAAACACAATGGGGACCGGGTGTACAATTCAAAGTTACGAAGTTCATCAAACAAAAAATGTCTGCTGTACGCCGCTGGTCAGTGCCAGTCTCGCTTGCATCCAGAATCGCGCTCGTAGATATTGTCTTCGTACCGTCCAAGACGGAAGTAGAAGCCGTGGCTCAACAATTGGCGGAACGATTATCTGCAAATGGTGTTACATGGTCCAAGCAGCAGCAGTAGAATGGCCGAATCCTTGTTGCCACTGATCTTGATCTCCCATCTGTCGATCTCATGCTGTAATATGGCGTACCCAGAACAAATGGAAAGTGCAGGGCGATTTGGCAATACACGTACTGCCGATGCCATATGCACTATAAATTACATTACCATTACCATTAATTTAGAAGAACTGTTGAATAAATTGCAAGAAGAGATAGAAGGTCTGAAAGGGGTTGAGATATGTCCAGGCAATTGTCATGTCCAATGTGGTGTACAAAGGACAATTTGTTGGGTGTATAGTTCAAATGGTAGGTAACACTTATCAAGTTAAGCGAAGTAGATAATAAGCACCATACATGTGATTTACTTATTTTGTAGTGCAAGCATCACTGAACCCCTCTCAAGTGCTCGCTATTTTTTATTTTGGGTAAAAATAACTGCACTAGTGGGGGTTCATAGACGCCCATGTAACACTTGCACGCTCCCTACAAAACAATTCAACTCTACTTTACCTTCCCAAACATTAGTGAAACATTGGTTCCGCCAAATCCAAAGCTGTTGCTCACAGCCGAATTAATAGTTTGCGAAATCGGTTCATGCTGGACTAGATGAATCGAACGTTGTTGGGGCCTCTTCTCCCCGGGTTTCAAAGCCTTTGAGATATCCTCCGATATTTCATCAAGATTTCTAGTATGCGGTACGGTATTTTCCGATACTGCCATGACTGTCAACGCAGCTTCTATGGCTCCAGCAGCACCGAGCAGATGCCCAGTTGCTCCTTTCGTGCTACTGACAAGCAGAGGCAATGATGGCGCATTTTCATTATTATTTGTGTGTGTTGTTCGTGAGAGAGCTAATCGAATCGCATTGATCTCTGCTACATCTCCAATCGGCGTGGAAGTTGCATGAGTGTTTATGTAATCAACGTCATTCATACTACTTCCCGCATCTTCCACAGCCTGGAGCATAGCCCTGGCCGCACCCTTCCCCGTTGGTTCCGGTGCCGTGATATGAAAAGCATCACCGCTGTAACCCACACCAAGCACTTCGGCGAGGATGGGCGCCCCCCGTGCAATGGCATGGTCGTACTCTTCTAGTACAAGCATGGCTGCTCCTTCTGCTAGTACAAATCCATTGCGTTTTGAATCAAATGGACGAGAAGATGATTGGATTGTATGCATCTTTTCTTCTTCACTCTGGGTATCATTCTCATTAGTACCACCACTGCCTGTACTCAATGCCCTTAATCTACTGAAACCAGCCAATCCCAAAGTTTCAACTGCACTCTCAGTTCCTCCAGCTACCATCCCCTTTACCCTCCCCGATTGAATCATTTCAACAGCCTGGGCTATGGCCGCGGCACCTGCTGCACAAGCCTCCGAATGTGACAAATTTGGTCCACAGAGATTATGATGTATGGCAATACGTGCTGCTGGCGAGTTTGGTAGGATTTGTGGTACAAAATGTGGAGAGATCTTACGAAGAGATTTAGAGGAGGCCGCCATGGAAATATCTCTTGTGGAAGACATGCCATTTCCGACGCATACTCCAAATGATTCTCTTCTATTCTCTATTGCATGGTCAGTTTCATTTGATTGTAACGTTTGTGGTACATCATGGTCACTGTCCAACCAATCAGTCAACCCAGAACTAGCAATTGCCTCTTGTGCTGCAATCAGTGCTAGCTGTACAAATCGAGAAGTTCTTCCATCCATCCAAGGCGGAGGAGATGTGTAAGATTGAGCGCTTGGATGTTTTGATATCCATTCATAAGGAACAGGCGCAGCCACTTGACAGGATAGAGATTGAATCATATTCCACTCCTTATCAAATTGTGCAGGAGATAGGTTCTGCTGTTGAAGCGCCGAGTATAAACTTGTGATTCCAGTATTCTGTTTATAATTCTCTCCACCATCTCTTCCACCATTTGTTTGGAGAATGGCTTTCCAGGTCGAATCCACGTCATGTCCCAGAGGTGTGATTGCTCCAAGTCCGGTGACGACTACGCGGCGCCTACGCCACCTATTACGTCCGTTACTTTCATGTTGATGATTGATGCATGATTGTGTTGAAAGGAGCTGCCTTCTCCGGGAAATATGATCACAATATTGTTTCACAGATCGAAATGGGGCAGCACTCCTCATGATCATTATCCAAACTGAACTGAAAGATGCGAGGAAGATTACTTCTATTGAGGTCCTCTATCGTAGAGAGAAGAGTACGATACACAAAATATTGTTTGTTCCTAAGGCTGTAGGAAAAAGAGTTGGATCTTTTTCTAGCGGGAATTTCCCATTTCCCGCCATACCCGCATCGAATTCCATCGTTCGTAGAGAACCTAAAATATGCGGCTGTGCTTGCACTTCTTGTCCCGGTTGACACGATGACGTGCGTGGTGACATCATGGGATCTTTCCCTCGGCACCACCCTCACGCCTTATCGTATTGATTGCTTGTCATTGTCATTGCCAAAGCTGAAAAAAACGACACAACAACAATCATAAGATGAAACTCTTATCAAGCATACTCCTCGTCCTCTCCGTCACAGCGCCCATCGCGGACGCTCGTCGCGCATCCGCTTCCTCATTAGCATCCGTCCCTCGACGGGGCGATCTTCGGAAGCAACGCGTTGCATTTGTCAAGAGCGATGTCAGTGCATCATCATGGACAAATGATGCCAAGGAAGTGCGCGGTGGAGAGCAGGGAGGGGGGACGTCCTCCATGAGCAATCACATGTTCAATATGGTCAAGGCTGTGGTGGGTGTAGGCGTGCTTAGTTTACCTGCAGGTGAGTTGGTATTGCATAGAAACATGTTGGAGACGTCCCAAGATGATGTTGTTATCTCTTTGATGATGTCCGAAGCTCAAGGAAAAATAATGTCAATGATTAACGAAATAAAGAACACCTGACGTGCAGAGATCATGACGCAGCAATGCGTTCGTCTCATTATATGTACATTGCAAAACAACTACACGCGCTGAGGACAATGGCCTTGACCGGTCAATATCACCAACCCATACTTATATATGATGACATTATTTTTCTTTTCTTTTGCTTGTTTTGGGATCATGAACAGAAATATCTCATTTGTTTTGATAATGCTCCTCAATATGATATGATACTCAATTTATGCATCTCTCCATCATTCTTATCTCTATTATCAACAATAGGTATTGCTGCGTTTGGCGATAACCCCTCGGCAGCCATCCCAGCAGCCATCCTCATCGCCACAATCGGTGGCATCGCCGCCTACAACTTTTCTCTCCTCGGACGTCTCTGTGCCATTACCGGTGCCACTTCATATCGCAGCGCATGGGAAAAGTCCGTCGGCGAATCTACTGCCTGGATTCCGGGATCCACCGTTATCTTCAAAACATTCATGGCCGTTTTGGCATACTCAATGGTGTTGGGGGATACTTTTAGTGCGTTGTTCAAGACGGTTGGTATGTCAGTCAGCCGTGAGGTAGCATTGATCGGTTTGACAATCACTGTTCTTCTCCCATTGTGTCTGCTCAAGGATTTGGCAAGCCTGGCACCCTTTAGTCTTGCGGGAATTGTAGGAATGCTTTACACCGCCGTGGCAATGGCGATCCGTTTCTTTGATGGATCGTACTCTAGTGCCGACAGTGGCTTGGCCATGGATGTTGCTGAGTCACTCCGTCCTTCCATTGGGACCAAGGGAGCCTCTGCGGTCTTTAGCTCTAATTCATTCATCCTAATTTGTATGTTGAGTACCGCCTACATGGCTCACTTCAACGCTCCCAAGGTAAGTATCTTCTTATTTCTTGATCTTTCCGATGTTATACTTCTGTACCACACTAACAATATATTCTATGCCGCCACCACTTCAACTTCGCGTTATATTTCACTCATCAGTTCTACCTGGAACTCAAAGACAATACCATCGCTCGTTGGAACACCGTGGTGTATTCCAGCTTTTCAATTTCCATCCTATTTTTCATTGGAATTGCTGCCATGGGATTTGCAACATTTGGAGGTGCCAGTAATGGTTTGATCTTGAACAACTATTCAACCAAGGATTCGCTTATCTCAGGTGCCCGTGTAGCAGTGGCATTTGCCCTCGTATTCACGTGAGTCGAACTGTCGTCCAACTTAGAAAGTCTATACTTTTATGCATAGCTTATCACGCTCAATGCTTTTTCCTAATCTCACTGCTCTCAAACCAACAGATATCCACTTGCATTCGTTGGCTGCCGTGATGGCCTGCTTGAAATGATGAAGGTCCCCAAAGAAGAGCGTACCGATGCCAAACTTAACAACATTACCTATATTATTCTTGCAGCTGTTACCGCAGTTGCCATGAAAATCAAGGATTTGTCGTTCATCATGTCCTTTGGAGGAGCCACACTCGGAAACGCGCTCATTTATGTATACCCTGCACTCATGTTCAGGAGTGCCGTAAAGAATATGGGAGAGGATGCCACAACAGCACAAAAAATGGAAGTTAACTTGGCTATGGCATTTGCAGCATTGGGTATTGGAATGGGCTGCATAGGTACAAAAATGGCTCTTGGGAAGCTATAGGTTGCATTAAGAACTGTGGGTCAGGGGGGAAATGAAAATATGAGTTTGTTTGTCCAGATGAGGAGATCTTTCCACACTATCATCTACATTTATTTTCGATGGTAACTTAGTATCGTTGATCGTTAAAACATGCGAGGAAACCTCTGTGTTCAATATTTTATCGTTTGGTCTTGGCTTTCGGCATATCATATTACTAGAGGAGACTTTTTCCGTCGTCTCCTCCGACTGCCGTTTGGCGATTTTGGCGACTTCGCATTCGATCCCA
>JALLAU010000125.1:0-20761 GCA_036939495.1 Thalassiosira hispida | reverse complement strand
AGTCGTCCGGGAAAGTTAAGTCCGGTAGTACTAAATTTTCATTTGGGGGGCATTTAGGGGGCATAATGGTTTCTGACCGACATTTCCCGCAGCCCCCAGCCTGAGTCCCGCCTGAGTATCGCACCCAAGTGGCTATCTTGGGAGCCGTTCTCGATTCTCGACGCAAGCCACATCTGCCATGAAAGCCCCAACAAACTGCCGAGCGTGAATAGGTACACGACAAACGAACACAAAGTCCCAAAGACTTCATGCCCGAACGAAGCAAGATTGCATGCATGCCCAAGCCCTTTTTCGTTCACTACTTCATCTCGTGAACTGACACCCAGTTTCCATTGTCAATAAAACGATTGGCCAACACCAATGCATAGGTAAATAGATCAATTGATCGATAATAATCAAGCAAGCGTGTATACTTTCACCCAACGACGACAAATTATTTAGACATGACAGTCAAAGAGCCAGTTTCTCCGGAAGCGAAGCCGCCGTCAGCGGCGACGGCAGCGGAAACGCCTCAACGGCCCAGCGCCGACGACAACGTGGAGGAACACATCCATGACCAAGATAGCAACTTGGCAGATTCCAACGATGATGACAACAACAACATGAAAGATGATGGCACAGTACAAGCGATGAATGCTAACGCTAACGAACGAGCACAAGACGTGCCCATGTCGGCGCAGGACCCGCTCCTCGCGTACACTGCCAACAACAACAACAACAATCCCGACGTTGGCGTCATCATGGCGCAGGACCCGCCCGCACCATCAGTCACCGCTGCCGTCGCACCAGTTGCCGTGCTTGGTGCTGCTACTGGGACTAATATCGAGAATGACGACGACGACGACAACTGGGAGGCCCCCGTGGCCGCCAAGCCATCTTATCAGTATCCAAACATGAACTACTACCCCACCTTTCCCGCCAACGTTCCTTCCCTGGCACGATATGATTCGGATGTGTTTGGAACTGGGACTAGCGAGAGTGACGACGACGGCGAGAGTGGCGAGGAGGCGGACGAAGAGGGAAGCGATGCCGCGCTCCTCGAAGGATCCGTGCATCTCGAAGAAGAAGAAGAGCCCCACCGCAGCTACGAGGGGAAGGAACCCCCGGAAAATCATCTCGCAGCCTCTGCCCCTTCCCTCTTGCAAAATCTACCACAGACGTATCGTCCCTTCGCGGGCGATCGTAGCGAACATTGTTTGGACAGTAGCGGCAACAGTTTCGCTAGCGACAAGCAGGATAACAGTCATGTCAGCGAAAAGCAGCCTGCAGTAGACTACAGCTACATTTCCACGCAATCTCTTCATGGGGATGAATACGAGAGCTACAGTGCCATCGGTGCCAGCAGTCTGGCGTCCAAACGGAGTTCGTACACTGCCACTAAGGAGGCTGTCAAATCGAGCGAGAAGGAGGACGCCATTCAATCCAGCAAGAAACTGGGGGGAACACAACATCATACTGATTATAGTTACAACAGCTCCACACGGCCATTATTTACACGGCCATTATTTACAGGTGATGCATACGAGAGCTACAGTCCCATTGGCGCCAACTCCTCCTCCGGTAGGAACACGCATAAGATACACACTCCAAAAGGTTCCGCCACCAAATCATCATCCAGCACGGTCCAAAAAGTGTCGCGCAAAACATACAATTCCCTGCCACCCATACCCCTGCACACACTGCCGATAGATGCGTTACATGCCACCTCCACGTACTGCACGCCGGTAGATTGGGCGGCAATGTCGAGTTGTAGTAACATTTGGAGGGGGATTGGTAAGGAGGTGTTTTCGAAAGTGTGGCGGCATGCTGGGAAGTGTGTTGTGGAGGTTGGTGTTGCTTGGGTAAGTTCTCTATTGAATCATGTTGTATTGTTCTTGTTGGCTGGGGAATTTTGTTTGTGGGGATAGTTTCTTCTCGTATGGGAAAAAATATGAGCGTTTATTGGAAAATGTTTTGTATATTTGGTGGGGGATAGTTTTTTTTAATGGAATATCCTTTGGGTGGAGGGTATTTATGGAGTGTGTTTGGCTATGGCTGCCACGGTAGTAGAGCTTACCAATTTTGTATGGGCCATTTTTTCATAAGGGATGAATCAAACCAAGTGTTGGCACATTCTTTTTCTGTTTAATTCTTTGTTTGAACCAGTGGAGGGTATTGTATGGGGAGAGTGGTTGGAAATGCACTGTCACCTAGTCCAGATCACTGATTATGTATGTGCCATTTTTTTTCGGATAAGGGGATGAATCACGAAGTGTTGGCGCATTGATTATTTTCTAAACAATCTTTTTTGAACTTTTGCATTGCATTATACTATACATTGCACATCATTTGTATTTGTATTAATTTTTGTTGTCATCCTTCCCCATCCTTTGCTATTTTTCTAAACAGGCAAGGGGGGAACACGCCGACGCACGAGAGCTAGCCTCCCTCTACATTTCCAAGGGAGTACCCATTTATCCCACGCCACATGGACATTCTTATCATACTGTAGCTTGGCGGATGGGATTGGAGTTGGATAGTTTGAACCCCCCCGAGAATGCTGGGGAAAACAACAATGGGAATCAGGGGCCTATTATGGGGAATGTTGCAGCGGGACAGAGGGGTGGAAATGCTCATCAGAATCAACAAGGAGCAGGGGGGAATGCAAATAATGCAGGGGGGAATAATGCCAACGCCGCTACCACTGGGGGAAATGCAAATAACGAAGACGACCAAAACAACAACTCCTCTGCTACAGATGTATTCTACACGGAACGTTATGTTGAAGCCCGAGCGGAGCAACACCGTGACTCTCTATTTTCGAGGAATCACATGACCTATGTTGAGGAGAAGGCGGTTTTCTGTAAGTTCCGTTTCTCCTTTTTGTTCGGCTGTATGTTCATATTATCATATGCTCTGATTTTGCAACCTATGGGCGGCATATTATGGCCAAGACAGGCCGAGATTCTTTTCCAACATTTCTCTCACTTTGTATTGTGCTCAATTTATACACACAAAATAAACAGGGAAGCAAAAGAATGGAATCGAAATTGAGGTCCCTCCACCCCAATCGAGGGGAGGATTGTTCCCAAGGCGATTTTCCTTCAACAGCAATTTAGCGAGGGCGCCTCCTCCGCCTCCTCCACCCCCTCCGGCTGCGCCACAAGCGGGGTTTGGGGGACTGGTAGGGTTAGGCGGACCGGCAGGACAATATGCATTTCCCGGACCAGATGCAGGATTGCCGCATCCTCCGAATGATTGGCCCGAGCCAGCATTAACGCGAGTTGGAGCTGCTGCAGGAGCAGCTGGAGGGATTGGACTAGCACGCCCCCCTCCCCTGCCGTCCGCAGTTCAGGGCATGGCGGCAACCATGCCAGTTGCTGGTCTTGGGCCAATTGGGGCACGTCCCCAGAGCGCAGTGCCTGGACCACGTCCTCCCCTTCCTGCCAATGTCGATGCAGCAGCTTCGGCCAATGCTGCCGCCGCTGCTTCATTCAATGCCGTGCCGAATGGTGGCACGCCCTCCAGACCTCGCTATGTACGTCGTTCCTCCTTCAGTGGAGCTCCATCTGGCTCACTACTGTCTACCTCAAGAAACACTTCATCTCCTAATTTGGTCAATTTGGTGGCATCACAGCATGCCTCAGCTGCCGGTGTCACCACTGCTCCTCCATCCAACAACATGTCGTCTGGCCAGGGCGATCGACACACACTTCCCTCGGCGCCGACGGCACCCAAAATGACGATGAAAATTCATCGTCATTTGGCGGATCAGCACTTGTTTGGTGGTCCGGCCATTAATGATGAGAATGGCAACATGAGCGCTGGTAAGATTTGTTGAAAAAGAAGTTTGTGCACATGTGCAAAAATGAAGTTTAATGTTCTCAAAAATGAAAGTATCAACCTCTTTCCTCACCCTTATCCCCAATTTTTTGTCACTTAACAGGTAAAATGAGCATGAGCGCTGACTTCTTCCATCCAACATGGGAAGGAAGACGTAATGTCACCGCTCCTGGTTTCAATGGTGTCAATTCCATGAATAATCGTATCGAAAATTGGGATGGATACTGGGACGGGCAGGGCTGGAGGACTAGTACTATCGATGCCGACGCGAACCGTCATACTATTGCGACTAGTGCGACCACGACTACGCCTACGACGGCGGCTGCGGGGGCTGGAGTTGCGGCTGCCGCCGGGGCCATTGATACGGGAGTTGCTGCGGCTGCCAATGTGGGAACTGCTAATTGGACTGTCAATGAAGATGGCGCAATTGACATAAGCGAGACAGTCGATCGCGAGGGAGAAGAAGAAACAAATAACAACGATGATCCTAATCGACGTATGATGGATAACAATTACCGTGCGGCGGTACGTGCTTTTGTCAGTTGGACATTGGCCAATGCAGATCGTCAGCGTCGTAATTCACTTCCTACTTCGGCCGGGGGAACGAGGCATCCACTTTCTTTGGCGCTCAATCCATCGCTTTGGAGCCAGGCGCAAGCATCTTCCAACCCAGCCACTTCGCCTGCTAGTGATGTTCATTTGGAACTTTACAGTTCCTCTTCGGCAAGCCTCAAATCTGACGACGATGAGGACAATAAGACGTCCGAAGCTGTCGCCAAGATGCGTTCCCGCTGCACACACTATCAAAGCAGACTAGACTCTCTCCTAACATCCACCTCCAAATTTGACACAACCAACTTCCAAGAAGTACTTCTTGACTTTTGGGATGAGTTATTCCCCACTACATGCGGTGTACACTTTTACAACCAACAATCTCCTGTTCCTAGAATGTCCAAACTCCACACCTTCTTGACCACGCCATGCCCTAAAGCGATTGGAACGATACAATGCGAGATTGAACGTGTCAAAATAAGTGGTAAGAATAGCAAGGGTGCAAAACGCGTTAAGGGACGATTCTTCCCGAGTTATGAGTACAGGTTGTTTATAAGGGATACGAAGAATGATAATCCGTACCAGTCTAGCGCTAGTCGGGGACGATATCCTCCAAGAAAGGATAGCGTGTTGTTGGTTGCCAAGAATAAAAGCAAGGGAAGAAATTCCAATGCTACTGGCGGCGGAACTGGAAGGGGAAGTGGCGTGGGCGGTATTGACTTTGCCACACCTGCTGCATTGGCTAGTCCGAGCAGCGGCACGGGAGGCAGCTCCAAGCGAGGCGTTACCAATTACTACATGTGTCTCCCTCAACAAAAAGATGTCGATAGTCATTTCAAGAGTGCCAATAAAAACAATGCCAATGCTACGCTAGCTGCAGGTGAAACGAGTGGCTTGGCTGTGAGTCCATTGGCAATGCAATCCAAGCATTCGCCATTCGAAGTGGGCAGGCTGCAGAGTAACTTTATTGGGACAGAATTTCAAATATTTGTCCCTACAAAGAGTCCAAGAGACACTCAATCCGAAGATCAGCGCTCGACGAATGCATCGGAGGATGGTGGGTCGCAGGGCGATAGTCGTGTCCATCCCGTTGACACTGCCGTGCCCGCTGCTGCCATTACTACTGCAGCTGGCAATAATACCTCACGAAAATCGAGCCGACGGGGAAGTGGATTGGTACGCCTAGCGCGACGTGCCTCGGGTCATTTGTCACGAAAGAATAGCACCAGTCGCAATTCTGATGCTGTAAACGAACCAGTAGAAGAGTCAGACACATCACGACATGGGTCCAAAAAGGCCCTTCGACGCATGTCATGGGGATCCACTAATAATATCAACAAACGTACGAGCCGTCGAGCCATTGCCAACAATTCCGAATCTTTTGATGGTGATCTGTTCAATGCCACATCTTCCTTGGCACAACCCAATGCTGCCATGGGTGAAGTGGAGAATGGAGCAATAACATACACTGCCAACCTATTAGGAAATCGTCCACGCATCATGGACGTCTGCATTCCAAAGTTGATGGAGGATGGTAGGGTTAGCGACGAGTGGAGCGGAGAACGACATGAGAATGTGACTGCCGCAATCAATAATGGAAGTTTGACAACGATGCTCGATCAATTCAAAACCATCCAACAGGGGTTGCAGAACACAGGAGATGGCGCCGCACCCGGCAACAATAATAACAACAATGACATGGTATCTAACAATAACGGCGATGACCACGAACTAATGGTACTCCAAAATCGTCCCCCGTGGTGGAATATTGAACTAGGTGCCTTCGTCCTAAACTTTGGTGGACGTGTCAAGGTTGCCTCTGTCAAGAATTTTCAATTGTGCGAACGTAATGATCAGGATCATATTATGCAATTTGGTCGTATTGAGGGACGGCATGCATTTACTATGGATTTTCAACATCCTTTGACGCCGATGCAGGCGTTTGCTATTGCTATTTCGTCGTTGCAGTCGAAGATTTCATTTGGGTAGATTTGAATTGGCATAACAGGAGGGGATATGGGCGGGGGGATACACAAGAAGAGAACATGCACAAATCCAATAGTTGGATCCTCTCATGCTGTCTCTTCCAAATCAAACGCTTATTGGTTGAGCTATTTTTGAACACTGGACTAGAATATTTCGTTGCTTAAGAAAATAGAGACCATCAGGTTGGATGCTCTTTGAATCTTGTCTCTCTTTTTCTATCATAGAGTTATCGATAGTATCATCGCCTTGCTTTCCACTTTTTTGATAGGTAGATATATACCAAGTCCTCCTACACCTCCACTCTATCTATACTGTTCATATTTGATACCTATTCCTCTCGCCATTTCTCACCGGCAGTTCTAGGCACCAGCTTGGCTTCGGATGGAGTCATTTGTTTCCCCATTATAGGAAAGGAAGATCCTTCAAGATTCTGCTCAGCAGCAAGTCCTGTTTATATGTGTGAGATGGAGCGCTTGTTGAATATTCGTGGGTTTCACTGTGATGCTACAGAATACTTCAAACGACCACGTTGGTCCTCGCATCATTCGGCGAAGACCCATGTGTCTCTAGCATACTGTGTGAATGTTATATTAGATTGCGACGAGCCAAAGCGGACGAGAGAGCATTATGGATTGGCAGGTAGTGACGAGGATGATGATGATGATGATGATAACCCAAAAAATGCCAGTAAATTTGTAGGCTCTGGCATCTTGGATGGCCTTTCCATTGGGTCTGATCACCAATTCGATATGTCTCTCTGCTATGGTGAAATAGAAGGAGAATGTGGACAGGGTGCCATTGCAGAGCTAGCCGTGTTTAAGGGGCGGATGGACGACTGTGATATCGAGAAACTCGAGAAGTATCTTATGAAGAAGCATGGAATCCTCTCTGTCCAAGAAAAGAAAGACTTTGTCGCCAACGAGAATAGTAAACGCGAGAAACCGCTCAACATAGAATGTCATTTGGAAGAAGATGAATTCAGACGCCAAGCTCATGCCTTGATAGAACAACAACGCCCGTGGGATTTGGAGGGAGCCATTCCATTGAGAGCGGCCACCAATCATCATTCAGTGGCATGGCATCGTACGAATGAAATTACGGGTGCACCAATGAGGATAACACGAATTGGTGCAAAAAACAGCAATGGGTCAAGTGATTGGTAATATTTCATATTACTTCTTTGATTCCAACATGAAAGGCATCTGCCTCGACTGATGTGAGGTGTTGGATGATGTATAAGGTACTGCCACAACATCATGTCCACCTCAGGCACCTTCTACTTTTCTCCGCCCATTGTAACCACACACACAAAAATGAAGAAGCAAAAGCCAGATGCAAGAGTCAACATGAATTCAAGGTTGGGATAGAAAGAGTAGAAACCAGAGGCAGCACTCCCAATGATTTTGTCTTGTTCCTTAGATAGCAAGAGGGGGGGTGGTAGTAGTAAATAGGTACATAATAAAAGATAAGCACTATTGTGCTGTCACCAAACACCTTTCCAGTTCTCCTCCGAGCTCCTCCACCTTTCAAACGAAAATCAAGGTGGCAAAATAGATAGGTACCCACAGAGAGGGTCACAATGGTTTCAAAGTTCGACCTTTGCTTCCTCTCAATCCAGCATAAACAAGAATTCTCAGCATTGCACAAGGGTTTTCATCTTTGTCCTCTGCTTCGGTTGCATTCCTGCCCAGCAGGCAGCTTTTTTATTGTTGCCAGATGGTGTCGTCACAAGTTCTGCGAGAATTCATCCTTGCGTCCTGCTTTGCATTCCCGCAGGCGCAGCGCAGGCAGCTTTTTTATTCTGTTGTGCCATCCAGATGTCGGGAGTCTCACAAGTTCACAAGTCTGTACACCAAAATGCACAGAGGGGTCACAATGGTTTCCTCTTTTGACCTTTTCTTCAGACATCCAAAATGTTTGTTTTTCGTCCCATTGAAAAATTACTTTTAGTGTGATCTGTCATGTCGTTGTGGGGAGGTCATGGGACACTCGCGTCTCATCTGTGACCGGTTGTTTCGCTATGTTGACTTTGACAATGGATCTCATAGATGGATGAAAAGAGATAGCGATCTGTAGACATTACCTATGTAGGTAGGGTGCTGTTCCACAGTGTTCCACGCAGTTTACATGATACTGGGGGTAACGTAAAACAGCTCTGGGAATTTGTTCTTCTTCTGGGAAATCGGGAAATGGGACGTCATTTGACGCCCTGTGATTTTCCACGTTTCATAATTGTTGCCTTGTAGTATTAGGGATACACGACAGAGATGTATAGAGCTTCTAAACGTTCTTTAACCCTCTCGAAATCAGAATTTAAGGTGGTGCGGTGCGAGCAAGCAGTGACGCTCTCAGCTGTTCTTCTCGCCGGGGCGGGCATCGGGCGGCAATGGTGAAAATTCAGCAATTTCGCCCAGTAGAGTTATTTGAAAATAATTTTCTTATTAATTAGTATCAATTTACAATGATTGTAATAGGGTTATGAAAAATGTATATAAATAATAATATTCCACTATCTCTAAACATACAATGATATTCTCCGGCTCCGGGGGAGCGGGGACGACAGACGACATACGACATACAGGCGCAGCGCGCTACCTACTCTATCTAGGTATCGTAGGTACCTACGTACATAGCTGAAGCCCGCCCACTATTCCCAACAGCAAATTGATTGATTTCTCATTTCCATTCTTCTAGCTCATCTCCACGATCACACCTCCCTCTTTACTCTTTATGTTTTCATTGCAACCGAACAGTGATCGTAACTGCACCCCGATTGAGAGGGTGGAAACAAAATGTATCCAAGGCAAAATATATAATATCGGCAACATGAAAGGTCGAAGTTTTTCCAATCCGCTTCTTATGATCCGCCCATTCTCCACGTCGCGTAGGCATAAGAATATCAGCGGCTGCGAGGAGGAGAAGTTAGAGAAGGCTGCTGGTCGTGGTCAGGACCGCAAAATATCAATAGATCAAACAGTTTTGTCGGGAGATGATAGCCAGCTGATTGCGTTGCAAGATTTTTCTCGCTCCTTCGACGTCGACTCTGGCTCTGTCGAAATTTCTCCACCCAATTTTGCTCATAACACGTACAACGGCGGTGAGGAAAACGAAGATAATGCGTTCTCCGCGAAGCCGTCGATATCCGAGCCTCCGTTTTTTAGCCATCATCATGACAGCGTTCTATGTGACTGTTCTTCGCCTATGAGCATGGCCCAGGGCCAAGAACTCCGCTACTCAACAGGCTCTTATCCCGTCAGTCTGCCTCTGAACCCTCAACAGCCAGCATCACCCAAGTCCAATGACCCAGCCCTCCGAGCCCGCATGGAAGCCATCAGGATCCAGCAACAACTGCTGGGGGATAATCATCCAGACGTAATTTTTGCGTTATCAAGTCTCGCGAAGTTGCATCAGAAGCGTGGGAATCATGCCGAGGCCGCATCGATTTTGAGAGAGTCCCAGATGCGAAGCGTGCTTGCCAAGTCCACGCCTCAACCCTCAAGTAGAAAAAGTCCACAAGAAGAGCAGTCTACTGGTGTTCCTACTCAAATCTCGTTTTCTCATCAGAATTGAGAGAACGGAGAGGGTTATTAGCTGCCCCCCATCTTTGGGCTATTTGCTAAGAAGCTCTACGTTTATATATTGTTACATGCCACCCACCGATTTTTCGCTCTCGGTTTTTGGCACATCAATTCAGTGAAAGTGTGTTCTTCGTCTCCATTTTTCAACCAAGGATGATGATTCAAACATAACCTTCTTCTGTTCCCACTACCCCTGTAATTTTACTGTGCACACACCAAGACCCCCAAGCTTTTGCATTTTCCAAGAGGAGATTTTTCCCGTTCTCTTCTGAATTTATGCAGAGCTCTCCAAGTCAATCTTATGTTCACCAAATGTGCAAATTGTGTTCTAAGGCTACATCCGCTTTTCTGTTCCATTATCCTGATCCACCCCAACTACCTATTGTGTCCTTCGGGATCATTGAATGATTTGAGATATCAAGCGAAGTTTTGAGTTCATGGCAGCCCCATTCTTGAGGTTTCCATTGGATTCTTCATAGTGTCCTGATAGGTTCAATAATGTTTAATATCGCATACTTTATGTACCTACACCATTACTTTTTAGGCCTGGGGGAGGTGGGGGGGGGGGGGGTAGAGGGCTGCTAACAATGATCATTCGTGCTTCAACTTCCAAAAGGTGGATCTGTTTAGATTATTTTGTACATGAAGTGGGTCTGCCACAAGATTCTCTAGAACCTGCTGCCACAGCTACCAACCTCAGAAAAAAATTGAAACTGAATGAAGAGGCATAGGTACCTCACTCAATGGTATTGACTTGAACTCTATTTGCCATCACAGCTCCCACGAATGGACCCATTTTCCTTCAGTGGCCAACTATTTATATTTTTGCAACTCGCCAGCTTTGTGGCTCTCTATCTCTGGGTGTGGGGATGGATTAACAAAAGATAATATTGTCATATTTCATCGTATCGTAGTTCATATTGCCTTAGGCTTGAGCATTTTCTCGTCAGAAAAGCAATTTTGGTTGGTTCTGCCTTTGTCAGAACTGTCTTGTAACGCAGCCCTATACCTTTGAATTGCCTTATCACTGGAAGACATGGGGAAGAAAACCTCTGAGAAGTTTGATATTATTCCTTTGCTGTGGCAAGTAGATGTCCGGGAACACAAAGAAATGTGAACAGCGAACAGAAAGTGTAAAAGATGGATGATTTTGTCTAGCACTCACTTATAAATATTCTCTGGCATTGGGCCTTGAAAGACAAGGAGTGATGATGCAAAATGAAAAAGTCAGTCAACTACCTAGCACATTCAAACTAATGAAATCTTCGCCTTCAAACTCACCGGGATCCATGATATCGTCATCTGCTGTGATATCCGATGACGCTACAGGTCCTGTGCAACCCACATCGCCATCTGGAACCTGTTTTGATAATTCTTCTCCTGTGTTGCTCTTCGTTCCAATCTTCCCATCTTTCAATGCTCGCTGATATTTCAGTGTCTCTTTCTTGTGCCACCTCTTGACCGCTCTCCATTTGAAGTACTCGTTGGTTGTCATGTTTAGAGATGTAATGTAAAGATGAAACGCCAGAAAGATGGCTAACATCACTGACATGACTGTCATCAAAAGCAAAACTCCGCATATTTGAAAGTGTCTCGCAAACAAATAGTGAAATACTATGATGTAATCTGCTTCCACTTCGGCTCCCGTCAAAGAATTGAAAAATGTTGCATTGAGTAAGTTCTTTTCGATCACCTCACCATACATGAGTGTTGCCATTGCCCAGGACCCGTAGCAGCACATGCCAACATGAATGGTTAGGAACAACAGGAACCAACGATAGTTGCGCTCTCCTACTGCCTGGTTTAACCAGCCACAGTAATGATCGAATCGGGGGACATGCATCTTAGAAAATCGGTCGTATTTGCTTCTGGCAATTTTCCGTATCTTCAGTGTTGAGCACAGTTTGTTGGTGTAGAGTATGTTGTCGTATTCGTAATTGTCAAACAACGGAATGGTTGTGGAGGTCACACTGCCCGGCCTGGTGTTGCATGCATAATGCCAGCTCCCCATACACATGACAAAAACGATGCATCCAATGAATTGGTGATAGGATGAAATGTAGCTCGATTTTCGAATCTCAGGATATCCGTAGGTGAATACAATCGACCATGATCCCAGCACAACTACGAGGTAGATTAACTGAAATCCATGATCCAATACGTGTGATAGCTGGGAGATGCATTTCTGCCCGAGCGTTCGTTCGAGACATTGAAACAATGCTGAAGGAATTGTTTTGGTAAACAACCGTCCAATGTCGGACGTGTTTGGGTCAGCGAGGATGCATGCATATGTGCAGAATGCTAAAGGGGAAGAAGTGAAAGTGAGAACATTAAAACGAAGGTCGGGTGCTTTTGAGTGGGGGCGAGACAGACACTGATGCATGGCATTTTTTTGTTTCGAAAGCTTACAACATCTTACCAAAGAAGAGGATGAAAACGATGAGCTGGAATGCGAGGGACCCAATCATTTTTTTGCGGCTCGTGGATGATGGGTATTATTTATTATCAGACCAAGTTGTTGACCATGAACCATTGCACTGCAAGCATCAACACGAACAAATGGTGAGGTGGAGGTGGCGTGTCGTGAAGGTGAAGGCGGGGAGGCGGAGGCGTGGCGTGGGTTTGAAATTCAAATGGAATGCGATGGCCGAGGCGCAGCGCGCGCGCGCCGTTTGAGATATCCCAAATCCCAACCGGTACGATCATTAGTAACCCTCGGATTTTGGGTTCAAGTTTCAAGCTGGTTCAAGTTTCAAGGAAGTGTCAAGTTGTACATTATTTTTTGTCGTTTCTCAGTTTCAGGTTTCAGTTGTATTGTGCTGCGTGCTGCATAAGCAAGATAAGTTGTCTTTAGATCTTTTATCTTCTTCCCTCGATCCTCGATCCGATCTGCCACTCATGAACTGGAAATGTTGCGCCCTATTGATCACGAGCACCGCTGCGTGGTCACCCGGGCTTCTGGGCCTTGCTCGACATCGTGATGGTCCTGCTACTCGTTTGTTATTGGCGGAGCAGGACGATGACGAAGGCGATATGGCAGATGTAGGATCAAAACATTCCGGCTACAACGTTCTCGGCACTGAACTGGCATGTTGCTGCTCAAACGTGGGAGGTTCGGGGATTGGCACGGGATTTTATAGGAATGGACTTTGTGGTAAGCAAATATGAATATACATGTGCATGTTGCATGTTGCACCGCCTCTCAACGAAAACCCGCAGGCGCATATCTCTGCCTGTTGATTTGTTGAACAAAGCACTGTGTGGATGATGCTGAGTCTCGTTATGTCAATTGTCAAGCTTAAATTTGAACACTTTGAGTCTCAAGAAAATTACCGTTCACTTTAACTCTAGCGACTGGCGATATGGACATGGGCCGTCATACCGTCTGCGTACGTGCAACTGATGAATTTTTGGCTTACTCCAAATCTGTGGGAAATGATCTCAGTACTCCCGTTCTAGAGTATCACTTCCCCGGGTTGAACGAGGGTGACATTTGGTGTCTCTGTGCTCAGCGTTGGGCACAGGCTTATAATGCAGGGAAGGCACCGAAGCTATTCCTTCAGGCTACTCATGAGAAAACACTGGATTACATTCCTCTCGATGTGATGAGAGCATTTGCTATTGATGCAGATGAGGCAACTACAGTCATGGACAAACTTAATCTACAAAGGAGCCAGTTGAATGAGATGTTAAGCAAGGGAGCGACGGATGATGGGGATTCTTTCCAATAAAGATGCGGAGTAAGAGATTGATTATTTTATTTGTTCGCTGTGCACAGAACAAAACTATTTGTTTGTGATGTGAACTATGCAGATTAAGTATGTCAGTTGAACTCTATTTGACTACCAGTAAAATTGATAATGCATGGGGCATGGGGTAGACTTTTGATTCGTCTGTGGTGTTTGTTGTTACAGTTGCTTTGTTACTGTGCCCGGGCCGGGTATGATCTAGTAATATTCTTTCTTAATGGCGTTATTGGCATCCTACTTGTCATTGTTGATGCACTCATAGTGTGAAGTTCGGTTTCACATATCACCGAACCCGACTTCTACAATTCCAGCTTACTTTTGTAACAGCCATGGCATATTTTTCAGCAAGTAATGTAGAGCAGATAGACGTTTGCTATCATTCTTTTCGCATAATTCTTCATATGAGTTCAAGTCCAAAAAAGAAGGAATGGTATAACAGTGAAATCCATATCCACAAAAGTTTTCAGTCGAAATTTCCCATCAATTGAAATCGAAGAATCTTTAGGTGCGCCACGTAGCTCTCGTTGATTCGCTTGTTCCATTTCGGTTTCTACAAAAGAGTGCCAGGGCTTTCCCCGTCATGTCGATGTGCAGTACCTGGTTGGAAAAATACGTGCTCTCAATGCTAGATATATTACACAAAAGTCTTGTCAAATCATCCCGTCCTTTTCCATTCCCCTCCTTTTCCATTCACGCTATCAAATGGCAAGCCTGAGTGTTTGGGCTCCTCTTGAGCTATGTCTATGAGTTCAGATCCCAATGGCAGATTGATCGATGCTGCAGATTGTTACGGCCTGTCTGATCTCAAGATGGAAGCCGAAGCGTGGTTTGTCAAAAGTTGGCAGATATCACGGCCAAAAATACCATTGCTCTCCTAGGTACTTTATGCCGATGCCAAAAACTGTGCGCTGCTAAAAGAGAGTAGATGGATTACTTTGTGAAGAATGGAAGGGAGGCCATCAAGAATTATCATTTGATACGATTCCTGAATCTCGGAGCTTGTTCACTGACCTACTCTGTGGGTGTCAAAAATGTTTTGTGTCCTCGAAATGCTGGCTAGCTAGCTATGACTATTGCATCAACCGGCTGGATCCTAAATGGTTTTAGACTCGTAAGTCATAAGAGGAAATGAGTAAAATCGAAAGCGCAATCTTTGAGTGATCTCCTGGTGACAGGTAGACTAGGTGTAGGTTTTCAGCTCTAGCCTAACCTTGCCTGAACAATGACATAAGATTTTGCTACAAGAGAGTTTGCTCCAATGGATATAGGTACGGTGCAAGAACAGGGAGGACGATGCGGCGATGGACTGACTTTCGTTGGCTTTATCATAATCGTGCAATACAACAATAATTGAGCTGGGGTGGCGTTGCAATAATATTAATGTTAGTGAGATGATTAGACAGGAATATATCACAATACTATGTAGTTATCATAGCCGCATTTCTTTGGTGTCCATACAAAAAGGGGTAATATTAGTGTTCTCTCCGACGGTGGCACTCATGCAAGGGACGACGAATGTCAATGGAGGAAAGAAGTTCAGTGAAACGGATTGACAAAATATGCTGAGTCTCAACTGAGTTGAATCATCGTGGGGTAGAGGGTGACAGTAACCAAGAGATCCACAGTTCTCTTCGCAGTCGTAAACCTTGCAAGAGAGTTTGACGCATCTGGGTCACATGCGCAGTGTCCCTTCGCAAAACGGCAATCCAAGCTCATCTCATCATCCGAATTTACGACTTCGTCGTTAGGGAATACACACAGTAGGTTTAGATTCAGTCTTTATTTTTTTCGGCTGGCGAACGGCTCTAAGAATATGTGTGATGCTCTCAGCATCAGCAAAATCGTACTTCCCGTCAAACAAATCTCAGGTTGCTCGTTGCTCCCTCTCTCGTCAACATCCGCACATCAAATATGCCTTTTCCTCCAAAAGTGGTTGTGGAGCGATCGCGCATACAGTTTCAGTTGGACACAAATACTTCATTGAAATGACGAGGGGCTACCAAATGGAGCTCTTGCATCAGCAAAATCCTACTTGCTCCCTCTCTCGTCAACGTCCGCACACTCCTCGAATATATGCCTATTCCTCGTCATTGGAGCGAAGGTTGCGCTCACGCCTATACCCGCAACCCGCCTCGATTTCTAACTCACAGAGCATCTGGCATCTCCCTTGGCGCTTGCTGGCCTTTGAATTGACAGCGGGAGGCTCGGTAGTAGTAGCGTAACAGTAGGCAGTCGATCCGCACATCTCTTCGATGTCATCGCAGATAACCTGGCAAGCTTCGTCATCTTCATCTGCGTAGCAGGCACCAGTGCCTCCGAGGCCAACGAAGGCCAATGTGGCGAAAAGAATAACGCGTTGGATGATGATCATCATTTTGTCGAGACTGAGCAGGAAGAAGGATTGAAAGAGACGCAACGATGAAATGAAACAAAGGTGAGAGAGGGGGCACTGGATGAAAGAGACGCAACGATGAAAATGAAAAGAAGTAGCAAGGGAGGAGAGTCGGACCTTGGTGGGGTAACTAGTAAGCAAGCTGAGAACTTCCAATAAATTTATGAGCTCAGAAGCCTTGACTTGAGGTGGCACCACGGACATGAATGTTTCAAGTCCAAACAGGTCAATTCGATGAGTGAATGCGATGGGGTGCAAGTGAAACGTTATGATCCCAGACTCAAACCTTCTACAATGATGACACTTGACTGCCATGAATGTTTCAAGTCCAAGCAGGTCAATTCGATGAGTGAATGTGAGGAGAACAAGAAACTTTTTGATCCCAAGACTCAAACCTTGATGATGACACTTGACTGCCATGAATGTTTTAAGTCCAAACAGGTCAATTCGATGAGTGAGTGTGATGGAGAAACTGTTGATCAAGACTTAAACCTTTTATGAACGAAGACACTTGAACTTTGGACAAGTATCGATGTGAAGAGGTTTACGTCCTTGTTGATAAAAGCCACGTCACACTTGGAAAAAATCGATTCGACCTTCCGCGACCGGCCCAAAGTAGGGAGATGGCTGAGAGCTCTCACACTCACAACATGGACGTGGTTGTACGTGCGATCATGCTCAGGCGTAGGCATCAATCTATCATGATATCATTTCTTCGCAAAGAAAGTTCTACTACTCCAGGATGGTCGTGCAGGGCTTCAACAAGGTAGGTTAATGCCTCTTCGTCAAATCCTGTGATGGTTTTCAGAGCATTGACTCCATCAAGTGTAAGGGATTGTAGCGATGTGCACAGCTTTACACCCGATGAGAGCAACCTGACGCCCTTGGTGGACATCTCACAATAGACTTTCACTGGATTGAATTTGATCGAGGGAAAGAGGACCTCCATTTTATGCTCATATAAGCCACGTCACACCACTTCTTGGAAACAATCGAGGCAGCATTTCAATACCCGAATGACGGTGCGTAGTAAATAGAGGTTCTATATTCTTTCGCGACCGGCCCAAAGTAGGGAGCTGGGAGGTATTTTGAGGCTGAGAGCTCTCACACTACACACAACATGGACGTGGTTGTACGTGCGATCATGCTCTGTCGTAGGCATCTCAATCTATCATGATATTTTCTGCTTCAAGATCACCCTTGCGTTACCAAGTAAGCAGGTAAACATAAGTGACACTTTAATGTCAAGACACGATGATATGACACGTCAAAATACCTTCACATTTAATATAAAGTGTATGCACAAATAATTATATGTAGATTCAGCCCTTCTAAATAGCCACAAGAAGACACATAAAAGGAATCCTCTAATCCTTCTTCACTTGCTTCTTTTCTACTTGGCTTCCCATAGCTAATGAAGCCTGTATAACTGCTGCTGCTAAAAATAACCCACTCACAATACCATACACTTGGTAATGTTCCATAACATCTGTAGCATGTGTCCCCGCAACAACCACTGCATTGAGTGGCAAACGGAAGATATTCATAATAGCGCCTTGGTACGCATCTGGCACATATTTCGAACGCAACGTCCCCGCAATGGGTGACGAAAGCCCCACACAAAACTCTATAACGATGAAGCTTAACAATATTCTCTCAAAGCAATCTGATGAACAGCATAGGCATAGTGCGGGGACTGCCATACTCATACTTGCCATGAGGTAGGCAAAGACGGCAGAAAGTTCTGGTGCCCTGCCTTTGGTTGTGATTTTGGTTGCAACGAAATGTTCTAATGGTTGGAATACAATGCCACCAATAGTGATAGCCATCATCATGGCAGAGAAGACGCAACCCGTTGGCACGCCTCCTGGAGGGTTCATTGATAATAGAGTGGGGACCCACATGAAGACGAACTATCATTCGCATGAGAGGGGAAATGAAAAGAGGGGTAAGTCACGAGCCTTCATAAAAATGCCATTTGGGCAGAGCTCCAAATTCATGTACACAACAAAAAATTAACACCAAGAAGCAACCCTTCCCAAAAACAAACTCACTGTATACATTCCTCCCTCACTCAAAGCCTGAATGAGACCAATTCTAAACACCTTGGAATCACTCCCCACAAGCTTCCACCCATCCAAAAACTGCTTGGAAAATGATGTCTTCTCATGAGCTCCCTGCTGGGCCTCACCGTAATTTTCCTCCCACCGAAGGATGAGAACAAGCGCCAATGCCGTAAGGGCAATGGCGCCCTGGAAGGGTCCAATGTGTCCAAAGGCGTCTTCTAGGACTTGAGCGAATACTCCTGCGAGGATGGCGGTGGCTCCGTTGCCGATAGAGCACTGAGTCAGTTCAAAAAAATACAAACAGATGAGCGGTTAGAGACACGTCATAAATCATATGCTAGAAATAACTCCAAGCAATGCACCATCCCATCACGCTTGTCCAAAAGGACTTGCTCTCGAAGCAATTTATTGCATGTATTACAATATGTCATGGCGACTCACCTCTGAATACGTCCTGGCCATCCACTCCTCCGGAAATCCCCTCTTCCTATGCTCCGTAGCCATCCAACTTTCAAACGCCGAAAACAACAAATTCGTCGATATCCCCCCCAACACCCTCCCAAGCAACAACGTTCGAAAGTCATTATAATGTTCCAACCAATTGATAATAATCTCCAGCACACAGTACACGATACAAGACCGCTTCCTCCCAAACTTGTCCACGAGCGACCCCAGAAACGGGGCGAAGATGGCCCCGCTCAAAAAACCCGTGAGGAACAATGCCGAAATATTCACATCGTACGAAAGGTAGAGCGTGTACATGTGCGTGCCCTGCATCCAATCGGCGAGCATGATGACGAGGTAGACGCTCAAGTAGCTTTTTCGAAAGGCGTTAAACTCCGTGTGTAGCGTTTGGTGCGTCTTGTGGGATGATTTGAGTAGCTTCTTCTCATTTTCGGTTACCTTCTCGTCGTCGGGAGAGTAGAAATAATTAAGTAGGAGGGTGAAGCAGAGGGCGCCGGTCATGGTGACTAGGAGATTGACGGCCCATGATGGCCATTCTGGGAGGACGTTCGACAGTAAGCCGCTCATCTCTGGTGCGTCTGAGCTATTCATAAATTATTTGGGGCAAGAACTTTGGGTGGGTGGCGGAATGGATGCTTAGATATCTCGCTCTCTGTAATGCCGGGTCTGCTATTCTATTGCCTTGGTTGATAATGGTCTCCTCGCGAGATGGTTGTGGTTGCTTCTCCGTATTCATGGATAGTACGATAGGTGATCGCCTGAACAGTCAAAACAATGCGAACTTCATGCCATGGTTCATGGATCCTCGTGCAAGGGTTCATTGTGTCTGTCTTCCCCGTCTTTTTCTCAACCAGACGGATGGCCAACGGGTAGCCGTTAAGCGATATTTTTCATACCATCTTCACACAGGAACCTGTGAGGATTTCGCTAAAAGGCACGTTCTGAATGTCAACTCCCCTTTGTTAAATACGTGTGCAAAGGTACGAATAGCGCCGTCCTAACATTTCGGCAAGAATCTTTCTCAAATCATTTATGCCGTATAATTTTTGAAGCTATATTTCGAGAAACTCTCTTGCTCGGCTAGATTTGTTTCCGTTCAGGCTCCCTCCCGGGATTGTTGTGAACAAGACTTGATGTAGAACGAAGTCCCATGTATGTTGTAGCGAATGGGCCCAATTATTACGAAATGTATCTTTCTTTCTTTATGTCTCTATGCTGCTTTATGTCTCGGGGGTTGAGCGTGGCGTGGTGCTGGTCACCAGACGACAGGTCAGCTATCACAAAGGGGACAGATTTGGTGGTGGATAGTTGGGTCTAAGGTCGGTGGTACTCTAGGGTGGCGATCATTTTTTCTGGAGATTACACGCATATGTAGGTGCCTACGTCTATCAAGTAATGAAGAGGTGGGATGTCCTGGAGGTGGGATCAAACAAGAGAATCAAAACAATGCACTGACGATGTGGGGAAAGCTGGCTGGCCCATGCAAATTCTGAATGTAGTGGTAGCGAATTGTGTGGGTGCATGTGCATTATCCCCACCCATATGAACATAAATCAAGTACCGCCGCAGGTGGTGGCGTCAACAACTCACTTTTGTATCTTGTGTATCACACTTGGATCCTTCCCTATGTATTTCGAACTATGCTGCCCCGAATAATCGAAAACTATTTTCTAGCGGTTGTCATAGGATGGTGATGTGGTGAATGATGATGTCACCAGTCTCTTTTGATTAAGAATAGATATGCTGAAACCTGAAACCTTACAATTCAAGTTCTTTCAAGTGTGAAGATGATCATTCATTGTTGTTTTAGTTTTAGAACAACTAAAAGAACAGGAACATTTGATTATGGAGCCCAACTTGCTGGTGCCTCAGCATATGTGGCCTAATTATTAGAGATTCCTTTTGGGGTAGGCGTGTGCACAAAGACAAAGCGCCACAGTATGAGTATGAGAACTGAGAATAAGAACCCATTGGCATGTGCAACATGTACCCTAATTTTTCCCCCGAGGGTACCCTGTCATAGCCATATGATGTGGCATTGAAAACATGAGATACATTCCATATCTTCCTCGACTAAAATTAAGAACAGGAACATGTGATTATGGAGCCCAACTTGCTGGTGCCTCAGCATATGTGGCCTAATTATTAGAG
>JALLAU010000124.1:0-22139 GCA_036939495.1 Thalassiosira hispida | reverse complement strand
CTGTTCTTCTTAATTTGGGCGATCGACTTCTCAGCGATATCGTTATCGCTCAACAACCGGCAGCAGGCACGGGTTGAGAAAGGCGCCTCCTGGGCCTGGGACCGGTTCCCACGACCAACACGCACACTATCCTAAAAACAAATGTTCTCACGTGGGCGTGCCGATCCCACGTTTACAATAAATTAGTTTATATACTTTGTTTTTGCTCGGTTGTTCACAACCAAGAACATTGCAATGTGTCACACTGCTGACGTCATGGGATAGTGTTCGAATCCCTAGCGGGTACGCGTGATTGCTAGGTTTATGACGTCATCAGTGCATAGGAACTAGATCCCAGAAGGGAGAGTCCAGGGTTCTGATACTCACCAAAAGATCCCACAGATGTATATTACTGGAGATGTACCAACCATTTTTATTATGAGTATGATACTTTGCGATGGAATATGGTTTGCTCGGATGGTGGCAGTGTGTTCCCGCGGCATCGATGACAGCGGTGGTGTAGTTGCGACGGAATAGTGGCAATCATAGGAGGAGTCGAGAGAGAATGGAATAAGCATGATTTATGCTAATTATAGTGCCTCAATTAGGCCCATAGGAGACGCCATTAACCTCATGTACATAGGGTTGTTTTCCCTAGGTGCGTGTACCTAAGATGTACCACCTAGCACTAAAAACTACCTAAGCGTACATACATAAGGTGGTACGTACCCTGGCGGTGTAGTTGCGACGGAATAGTGGCAATCGTAGGAGGAGTCGAGAGAGAATGGAATGAGCATGATTGTATCGTCATCGTCCCATTTGATGTTGATGTGGGTGGCGTTGAGTTGTTTGAGATAAAAAAGAGGGAAGCCCCATTTTGTCTATTCTAACGTATTTTTGTATGTACATAGATAGCGCGCCATCCCGAAAATGCCCCTCTCCCCGCCAAACAAACTGTTAGATTCCCCACATGCTAATTATAGTGCACTCTCGACAAGAAGTCTCTCAAATGCCCCAGCTCAAATTCTCCAATCACAACACCCTACAACACCCCAACCCCGCCTACAATACCACCACCATGATGAACCTTCTCCTAACGATCCCATTACTAGCCACATCCATCTCCGCATTCACCACCACCTCCTACACACCATCCAGAATTATTAGCAACAACAGTGGCAAAGTTATCAGCATTCTATCATCAAAAACGACACAACTTAAAATGGCAGAAGCATCAGAAGAAGGATCACTCGACGTATCCTCCTACATGGCCGGCGCAACGCCGGAGGGTACCGAAGATTACATTATGCAACAGACCATGTTCCGTGTCAAGGATCCTAAGAAAAGTTTGGATTTTTATTGCAATGTTTTGGGGTTCAAGTTGATTCATTATTCGGAGGTGAGTGCTGTGCAGTCAGTGCAAGGTTTTATTTCTAAAGCTATGTGAACATTCTCAATCCTAATAACCTCGATATTTATGCAAATCTATTTCACCACACAGTTCCCCGAATGGAAATTCAACGTCTACTTCGTAGCACCCGTCTCCTCCACCACAGTCCAATCCACACCAGAAGGACGATGGAACCACTGCATGAAAACACCCGGCTGTGTCGAATTAACCTGGAATTACGGTTCCGAATCCGAAGACGGAAAAGTGTACAATACTGGCAATGCCGACTCCACGGGAACGACCGATGGTAAAAACATTCGTGGAGGATTTGGACATATTGGTATCACTGTACCCAATGTTTATACGGCATGCGAACGATTTAAGGAATTGGGTTGTGATTTTCATAAGAGTCCGAATGCAGGGGGTATGAAGGGTTTGGCATTTATTAAGGATCCTGATGGGTATTTGATTGAGGTATTGCCGCAGGGGGAGATGATTGCTGAAGCGGTGGATTGTATGGGTGTGGCGGCAGAGGGTGGGGAGGGGTACAAGGATAATAGCAAGTAAAAGCAAAAGAGAGATAAATAGTGAAGTGAGAAGATCGGGATTGCAATCAATATGCAGAGATTTCAGAACACGAAGCACGAGAGATGTATGAGAGGTGTTATTTGCGCTGGATAAAAAGAAATGCAATTCTCTCACACACACATACAAGATCAATAATTAGTAGGATTCATGCAAGGGTCAAGGGCACTTCCAATCCTAATAGATGCAAGTTATGATAAAGTATTTACACAATCTCAAGGGTGTGTAATGTGTAATTCCAACATCGCTGAGATAGTTGTACCATACATAAAAACCAAAGTATTGGTATTTATATGGTACATAATTAGTGGGATTTCTCCTTATTATGCACCAAACTCACTATGTTTGATCTTTACCGTGTTTCTTATTAAATGTCATCTCAGTTGTCATTGTCATCTTATGTACCTAGTCCACCCGTCAATTACTTGCATTGGGTCAATTCATCATGAGATCTTGTTATTGTAGTTTTTTTTTTGGGGGCCAATTTCAAGCCCCGTCACATATATACCAATTGCGCAGAATTGCCTCTAGTAACCATTCGTGACCATTTTATCCAAGACCTTCTCAAAGTCATGTAAGAACAGCTTGTTATCCATGTTGTATTCGATGATCTTCTCCATTGTGTCAGAGGCGACGGGACAAACCTTAGGGTTTCTGCCTTTCGAGGGTTTCCTCTTATTTTTGGCACGCTTTCTAGCCTTTCTAGAATCCTCGCCCTCGAAGACGCAGTCGACTTTACCTGTATTCCCATATTCGTCCACAGAGATATGATCTGAAAAATCCCGCGCCAATGCCATGTCTGCATTGGTCATAATAGGCCGTTCGTCCTCGCCATCCTTATCATGAAACCATTGGTACCTATCTGGGATACCTCCCTCATTGTGGACAAGCTCGAGCTGCCAAATGTGTTCTGACCTCATATCGTCACTGTCTTCACCCAAAAGCATACCATAATATCGATTGTCCAAGATGTATTCCTCAGCCTCAAAGACCCATCCTTCTTCCTTTCCCAAGTTGCCGAAACCAAGATTCTCGCGTGTTGCGACTGCAATGACATGGGCTCCCATTATGGACACTGTTTCATCTGTGCTAAAGTCAAACTCATCACGAAAAAATTTCAGCAACTCGTGTGTGGTCAAATCATTGGATGGCATAGATAGGGAAGGCCCACCTACCCCCCTGCCATCAGCCCCTCTGCAATTCTTACGACCAGTGTAACTCATTGCAAACTTTATTTCCTCGGGTCGATCCTCGTCAACGAGGGCTTTATCCGCACTCACTAGCGTGGCGAGCGCCCAGATATCCGCTCGACTGACACGACCCTTGTACCTCTGACAAATGTCTGCAAGCGCGTCGATTGGTTCGAGCAATCCCTTGTTGTCAGGATTAGTGAGATCCACACAGCCATCGCATCCACCGATACAATCATGGAAGCCCAACCTCATGAACTTTGGAATCAACTCCCGCTCTGAATCTACAATGAGCTGTTCCAATTCAGCTCTGACATGGTCCATATCATTGAGTCCTTTGTGGACCTTTTTGTATTTGGATACCTTTGCTGATTTTGACTTTGACTTTTTGGCGGATTTTGTATCATCTGTAGACCACGACCAGATGAAGATATCATCATCATCATCGTCAGGTTTATGATCATTCGGCGATGATGCGGGTGAGGACCATTTTTTACCATTTGGCTTGCCAGCGCTACTACTACTGTCGCTACTCTTGCCATCCTTGGAACTCTTGCTGTCCGAATCCTTCTTGGAGTCCTTGCCCAACTTCCTTTCCTCTTGACCTGTTGACCCTCCGTGGGGTCGAGGTTTGCGAGAGTATCGTCCTCCAGCTGTCCTCACAATTTTCGTGACACCCTCTTCCTCGTCTTCTTCGTCCAAATCTTCATCTACTTTTTCCTTGCCCAATTTTCTTTCCTCTTGACCTACTGTGGACGACCCGTCCCCAATGAACGCAAATGTGTCCTCCATAGAAAACGGCATTTTGTCGAATGTATGGTGGGACCTAGCAGCATCATATTCTAAAGCTTGCAAAGCTTTGTTGCATTTCCCAGCGTCTTCGTCATATAATACGTGCATCATACTTGCCACTCCAGTCATCCAGCAAAACGAAGACAGCAACTGTCCTCCGGTATGGTACCAATTCGATGCTGGATTATCACACGGAAGCAATGCCAAAACACCATCTTTGCATGCCTCCTTCACCTCCTTTGGGTTATCGCCCGGCTCGTAATCCACTGCGATACACCTGCCCCTTTGGTACTGGCTTTCAATGCGGATAGTAGTACCGCTACTGCTGCTGCTCCCTCCTCTGTCGTGAATGATCCACTGCTGTCGCGTCATATTCTGTATTCCATCAGTGGAACAGGGTTGAACAGCGTTGATGAGCTCGCCAGTTTGAGGGTTACTGGCGCCGTCGGCATGAATGCACATGTTGGTGCAGCGGAAGGGAGCAAGGCGGTACAGATCATAATATTGTTCTTTGGAGGTGGACTTTCCAGATTTCGGGCGTATTGATTTGCTGGCTTTTCCTTCACCTTTTGACGATGCTGTCAACGTGAAGGTTAGTGCGATGGCAGAGCACAGGAAAGGAGTTCTGGCCCTCATATTGTTACCGACACGACATTTGATAAGAGTAGTCGATCAGCTGGACAAGATGAATAACATTGCTCTGAGAAATCTGCTCTCGTTGCGTTCGGCATCGGGTTGGTTGGGCTCTCCGTTCTTTGGCGCTGAGGGGGGGTTCTCTAACAAGTAAACGGAAAAAGGGGGAGTATCTAAAACATACAGGTTCCGACGCTAGATACCTACACGCTCAGCGGGGGAGCCTCTCGTCGTATCGTAGAAGTTGGGGTATCTAGATTGATAGATAGTGTGTATTGGTACCATAGACGACACCGACTGAGCTCGACAGGTGCCACAATATTGTAGCCATACCACTTGTTGTTTATTGAAGCGTGACTAATTGGTAGAGCTCATAGTTTAGAGGAAATAATCGCCCTCGGGAGTACTACCTAAAAGCAAAGTAGGTTGAAATTGAAATAAACAGTCAATAATAGAAAGCTTTCTCTTTTGGCTCGCGCACGCAGTCACTGCTTCGCATCTATTCATATAAGCGATCAGCTGATAGTAGGCAGGTACTGATATGATGCCTGCATGATTGTCCTCCTCGGTCTTTCACCTCGATTAGTTTTATGCATAATGGCCAGACAGATAATAAGTAAATTACAAACATAATTTATCACATCATCATCACGTTCATGATTCAGCCAGGATGACACACAGGTCGCAAATAGGTAGCAAGTAGTCACACTTTATACATATTAGAAGTCACACTCCATGCACGGTGGAAAATAGAAATGCGTGAACTATATGAAAGACCTAAACCTAAACCTTCTCATCTTTCAAAGTTGGTTGGACAACAAAAAACGTGGCTGCGTTCCACACAAAAATAATGTGACGATCAACTCATCACATCGGGTCTAAGATACCACAAACATGAAACAATTTAAAATATAAACCCTTCGACTATGCTGGAGATGTAGGTGAAGATGTAGGCGGAGAAGTTGGTTCCGCGGTTGTTGGTTCCGAGCTTGGTTCCAAGGTTGGTAAGTAGGTTGGTGAGTAGCTTGGTGACGAGGTTGAGGTCTGCATGGCCGGGCTAACGGTAGGCTCGACAGTAGGAGAGAAGGTGGGATATACCGTCGTATCGGCGAAGTCGTACAGCATCATGTCTTCCGAGTCAATGAACATGAATGTAGACGCAATTGCCATGTCTTCTTGATTCGTGGTCTTCCTTGTGCCAGATGATGACGACGACGACGACAGCAACTCCTCGTGACACTTCTTTTTGTCTTCATCGTAGGGTACGCCCATTGTGGCCGACACCCCTTTTGACCAACAAAAGAAGGAGAGGAGCTGTCCTCCCGTGAAGTACCAATGACTTGCAGGATCGTGACATGGGAGCAATGCCAGTGTGCCGCCATTGCACGATTCTCGTATAGCCTTTGTGTTGTCGCCGGGCTTGTAATCCACTGCGAGGCACTTTCCCATATAGGCGTAGCTTTCGACCTGGATGAGATCATTAGTAGCGTGAAGTATCCACTGTTGTGTTTCGCGGTCAAATTCGTGCTTGGTGCAGGGTTTCACGGCCTTGTTGAGCGTGCCTGTTCGAAAGTCGGCGCCGTCGGCATCGATGCACTTGTTGGTACATGAGAACGGTGCCATGTAGTAAGGAGTCAGATCGACATCGTCCTTGGAGGACTTGCCAGATTTTGAGCCGGGCGCTTTCCCTCCTCCTCCTTTTCCTCCCTTGGTTTTGGATCGTTTTCCCGACTTGCTGCCATGGCCGTCATCGTCGCCATCATCGTCCATATCATGGCCGCCATCATCTTGAGGTGGCACAGCCTTGCCTGACTTGGTTCTTCTTCTTTGCCGCAAGTCGCGATTAGTTTGAAGAGGCAGACTTGAATTCGGCTTTCCTCCTTTGACGAGCTCGCGATGGATGACAATGGTGTCTTCGTCGCCTGCCAAAGCCGACGTGAGGGTTAGAGCGGAGCCGAGAATAAGTTGACGCTTCATTTTGGGTTTTGATGCTGGATTTGATAGATATTATTGGATAGGATGAGCTGGCAGTGACAATAGATTTGTAGCCGCTCAGCCAGGAAAAGTGAAAGCATTGCTAGTGACTCGGCTTGCATACTTGGGTGGGATAGTAAGTAAGTGGCTCTATTGTTAGCGGGGCAGTGCTATGTTCAGGTAACAGTCACATTATGAAGGTAGGGTAGGGTAGGGCTTTTGAGAGGTGATGGTGACCTTTCTTCCAGAGGGCTTCATTGTCCGAGAGTAGAGGCAGGGATTTATTAGTCCAAGCAAGGGGAACGGAAGTCGACGAATATCTAACATACCTAGTACATACGATACCTCTAGATACATTGAACGGAAAACATCGATTTCACCGGCGTGGGACTCAGTATCTCTGAGTCACGCGAGTCTCATCAGTCACGGATGGTGGTTATCTTCTTTTTTTGGTTTCTATCATACGATACCTACGATAGGTACCTACGTACGAACATCTCGATTGGTTGCAAGGTTGGTTTCGCGGTTGGTTTCGCGCTTGGTGATAGTGTATGTTGATACCAGACACACAGGGATTGGTGTTGGAAACAAATCAAGTGCATTTTTCTGGCATTGCTTGATAAAGCAGACTCATACATCATGATGTGTGCACACAGGTGTAGGTTTAGGTTTAGGTTTAGTCTTTCTTTTTTCTTCTAGGAGGGGGCTTAATGCAAAAACTCATGGATCAAGCAAAATTGATGGTGAAAGGGGTGAAATGGTTGGTGACGTGGTTGGTGAAATGGTTGAGGTTCTATTAGAACTGGGGAAACAGATGCCATCGCACACAAGGTCCTCGTAGCATTTGAAGTCTTCGTCGCACTCATCACCTTTTCCAGCACAAATTGGAGTTGGAAACGTGTATTAGGGTTAATGGTAGGAAACATAGACATAGTAGGATATAGAGTCTCAACGGCGAAGTTGTATGTCGCTTCCATTTTACTCGAGTCAATAAACATGAATTTGGACTCCATAGCCACATACTGTTGCATGTGCTCCGTCTCTTTGCCGGATGACGACGTCAACAACCCCCCACTGCGCTTTACGTCATTTCGGCCGAGACTGCTCGTAGATACGCTCATTTGGCCGAAACCCTCTTTTCAAAGCAAAATTGAGAGAGGTACTTTCCTCCGGCGGAGTACCAATAACTTGCAGGATCGTGGCATTCACGCAATACCAATATTCCATGATTGCACGATTCTCATAGCCTTTTCCTTGTCACCAGGTATGTAATCCACAGATATGCACTTGTTCCGGGAGGCAACACTTTCGACCTGACATCTATTACTGTCTCCGTGAGGTATCAACTTCTCGGTGTCACTATTGGTGGGTCCTTTACAAGTAATGGCCTCTTCGAAGTGGCTTCGAAAGTTGGCGCGGGCTGCATTGACACACATGTCGGTACACGAGAATGGGATCATTAGGAGGGATTCAATTCAGGTTGTCTTTTGGAGGAATCGCCAGGTATTGTCGGGCCTGGTGCGTTCCCTCCTCCTTCTACTCCTTTTCCTCCCTTGGACGACTTGGCTCTCCTCCTTTGTCCAGAAGCACGCCAGCGTAATTTGATGATGCGGAAATATGTTATTGGCAAACGGTAGACTTGTCTTCAGCTTTCCTCCGTTGTTGCGCTTCCGCTGAATCGCGTTGGCGTCTTCATCACCCGCTAAGGCCGTTGTGATGGCCAGAGCGGAGCCGAGAATAAGTTGAGCTTCATTATTTCATTAATGGGTGTGATTTTGCATCTTTAGCATAACCAAGTCTCTATTGGGTATATGTGTTGCAGTTGATATGCTTTGAATTTGATTTTGAACATGTCCAAACGATAAAAGGAGTTCCGTATGCACACATACTGCAGGCGTAGGATTACTACATTAGATACCTAGCCTCTATTCACTGCTGCCATTTCTTTCATCGCCACTATCCGTAGATCAAGTCAAGAGTAGAAGGAGGCTACAGAAGGCAGGTGGTGCACATCGAGAAAGCTATCACTGCTTGTCAACATTTCAAGTCTTCTCAATGAACCGGAACCACAATCTACGAATCAATTTCCTTCGAGACTTCCATGTATTGCATTGCATCTTCAGTTTTCAATGTCAAAAATCAATTCACGTTATACTTATTGATATTCTCTATGTAACAATTTTGAATTATGTAGGTCATTTTGATGGTATTCTCTACATACAACAAAAGTATTCATCAATACTTTGTTCCTCCCATTTGATCTCGATGCCACAAATGAATTAGTCTCGGCCTCTAGCTGACACGCAACTGGGGGCGTGTGTTCATCAAGAGGAATCAAAAACTCATTCTCTCCACCCACCT
The DNA here is from genome assembly GCA_036939495.1 of Thalassiosira hispida. Classification (NCBI taxonomy): domain Eukaryota; phylum Bacillariophyta; class Thalassiosirophyceae; order Thalassiosirales; family Thalassiosiraceae; genus Thalassiosira; species Thalassiosira hispida. The sequence continues at coordinate 13,235 of JALLAU010000124.1, read as the reverse complement.
CCTCCTCCTCCCCGTGGCCATCCACTATTCCACGAATATTTTGGCACGCACTTCTTCTTCCTCGATTTAGACTTGCCCAATTTGCTCGATTTGCTATTACTCCAACTGGGTGCGCTCCCGCTCCAACCACCGGGGCCAGGGCCGGGGAGTGGGCCGCCACCACCGTACTCCCGTTGGCCCCAATATTCCCAATGTGGTTGATTCCACGGGTCATTCCACGACTGTAATTTTCTCTCTTCTTCTACGTTTTCTATTCTTTCTTCTTCTACTCTTCCGCCTTCTTGTTCTACAAATCTTCTTCTGCCTTCGCCTCCTTCTTGCACTTCTACTTGTTCATATTGTTCTAATCCTCTTCCACCACCTTCTTCCGAATCATCATCCTTCCAAATGAAAACATCATCGTCACCATTGAATTCTCTACCGTCCTCATCGTCATTCGGGCCATTTCTCCCTCTAACTCTTGAGGTGCCACCATTAACTCGACTAGTCTTGATATTCTCGATTGCATCGCCATCATCGTCATCACCAATGCTGATTGGCTGAAAGGTAGGAACCATGGCTGGCTGAGTTGCAGGAGCCATGGTATCGGTAGGAGCCATGGTGTCAGCAGGACCCATGGTGGTGTCACCATTGCCTCGAGTTCCAGCACGAGCGGTGGGCGTCGGCTCTTGCGATGGCGCTAGTGTCCTAGAGATGTAAAAAATGGTGAAACAAATGATTTGGGAGGTAGGTTGGTCAGCAAAATCTTACAAGAAAAAGGAGTTGTTGATTGTGCGAAGTGAGTAAATTCAAACATGTGCGAAAAACCAAAAACAGAACTCACGGTGACAGACTTGGAGACAGAGTTGGAGATATGGTTGGTGCCAAACTTGGAGCCAAGGTTCTGCAAGATAATATGATTGGTGTAAAGAATTGTTTGTTTGGAGAGTGAGTCTGTTAGCTCTTTGAAATAAAGAATGGACAATGTACACGATGTAACATTGTCAGATATAAAGTATATATATATATGTATATATATATATATATATATATATATATATATATATATATATATATATATATATAATACTTACGGTGACAAGGTTGGGCCTAAACTCGGTGACATTGTCCTGCATAGTTATGATGAGTGAAACAATTGTTTTGGGAGTGTGTCAGTAGTGTCTCGTGGGGAAAGAAATCAAACTTACACACTGATATACACATATAAATGAAATTTTAGAATCGTAAAAAGTATGGAGAGACTCACGGTGACATGGTTGGGCTTAAACTTGGTGACATTGTCGGGGAAAGTGTTGGCGTCGCCGTTCTGATGGCAACAGGAATAATGTAAAAAGCGTAAAGATAGAAAGTGAGAAAGAGAGATTAGACTCTATCCAGGATATGCAAGAAGAATTGGCCTTGTATACTACATAAAAGAACAGCATTACATATCAAAAAGTAGAAACTCACGGACTCAATGTTGGTGACAACGTAGGATCCACAGTAGGATCGCCATAAGGGGTTCTACAACCAAAAAAAGAACGAGTATGTTACATTTGTTTGTGAGTTGATGAGAAAAATGTTTGAGAGTCGAGAGAAACAAGAAATAATGTTGTGTCTCGCTGATAGAAGAGAACTTACGGTATTTGAGTTGGAAATTGCGTCCTACACAAAAAACAACACATGCATACCACGCGAGATGTACATTATCATTTTTGTTTAGAAGCACGAAAAAAGAAAACAAAAGCACACGCGCACACACACACGGCAAAAAACAAAACAAAGTACTCACGGACTAATAGTTGGATATGTATCCTGATAGGTCCTGCGATTGTGCATATATAACACCACACAATATAAGAAAGACAAGATCGTGTGCGTTAAGAAACACGCAAAAAAGACTTGACACAATCAAGACACAAAAACAGCAGCAAATATATAATGGAAACTCACGGAAATTATGTGGGATAAGAAGTACCCCACCAATCATCGGTACCCCAATCATCATTCCAACCTCCTCCTCCGCCCCAGCCTCCGCCGCCGCCGGGTGGTTTCCAACCTCCGCCGCCCCAATCACCGCCACCTCCCCATCCAGGACCACTATCCCAACAATCATCATCCCAACCACCCCCTCCTTTGGATTGTTTCGACGTTTTACTACTGCTACTGCTGCTGCTGCCGTGCCATCGACCTCCGTACCAACTAACGCCGCCTCCACGACCACCACCCCACGATGTACCGCCGGCACCGCCGCCTATACCGTGGGACCCCGTGCCAGGACGCTTTTGGAACAGATGATGATTGCTGCCATTATTCTTTTTGCCCCCATTGTTGTTATTTCCTCGTCCGCCATTGCCATTCTTCTTGTTGCCATTCTTGTACCTGCCATTGTTGTTGTTATTATCGTGTCCTCGATTCTTCTTGTTGTTATTCTTGTACCTGCCACCACCATTGCTGTTAGTCTTGTTGTTGTTGTTGTTGTTTCCCTTCCTTTGATTCTTATTACGACCGTTCTTGTTATTGTTCTTATTGTTATTGCCCTTGTTTTTTCGAAGTGCCAAGTCACGTTCTTCTAGTGTCGTAGCACCCTTGGTTACAGAGTTCCCTAATCTACTCTTGTCGTTCTTGTATGCCTTGCCGGATGGCGATATTGTCCGTGAAAGGAGTAGATCCAGGGTGGTGGTTTCGAGTGGTGATGTCACCTCTTCGTCGTTGGTATTGATGGATGGTACTATTGTATATTGATCCATCTCCCGCCGACGCTCTTCTTCCATGATTGACTCTCGATCCGACTTATCCGTCTCTTCGCGTAAGCTTTTAGACGGTGATGACACCATGTCGTCGTCGTCCGCCCGCCGATAGGGCCGAAGCGAGGAGGAGGCGAACTGTGACGGCTGTGGTAACCCTGGCTGCAACGGTATCGAAACTTCCTCATCGAGCCGTCTTGCCATCATTACGGGATGCCTCTTCTTTCGTTGGCCGACCCGTTGATAACTCGCATGGTGGTCCTCGTCCAACGTCTTGCGCGCCGGTGCACCCACTCGTCGTCGCATGTGTTGACTACTCTGCGCTACCGATGGTCGCTGTCGTGCCGACGATGATAGATCGTGGCCTTCGTCGTGGTCCGCCTCATCGTGCCCTTGTTCCAGTATCGATGCAGCACCGCCCGCCGTCGTCGTGGCAAGGATGGCAATGGCAGCCATTTTTTTCAGGATATGCCTCGTCATACTTTCTTGATGATGTTATTATAATGTAAAATGGAAAATGGAATGTATAATGTATTGAGTATCAACAGATGTTGATTATTGTTCTCTCGGCAGACTGGATATAATATACCAAAACCAAGACCCAAGTGTATTGGCATTGAGCATTGAAAGGAGAGACGAATATTATATATAAACTGCAAGAGAACCAAAATCGACTCGTACCCGTACAATAGTACAGGCAGTTCTCTCCGTGTATGTTGATCTGGCCAGAAATTGCAATCTACGACAAAAAGTCACAGAAGAAGACGATCGTTCAATATTCCAACATTCAAATTTTCGTCACAGTCGTTTTCATTGCTGTTGATAATATTATCAGTTGGCTGTTGTATCGTATACGATTTTTGGCCTTTTGGATGTAGAAGATGTCGGCAGCAAATCTAAAATTGATAATGAATAATTGATGGTACCAATTCCTACGCGTGTACATATTTATGAATAATTTATGGTATTGATTCCTAATATGTAGGAGTGGTCAAATTCTCCAACGCTTTGCTTCCCGCCACGATTTGGGAATCCTGCCATTTTCGTCATTATTCGTTCAAGAAGTCAAGTCAGATTCGTCTTGGGTTTGCTTCTCGCTCTTTGTCTTTCGACAGAGAGCACTAGGATAACAAGCAAGCTCAAGCAAGGTGTTTCAAGAGAGGTTGCCTTGCACATCCACAGCTTCTTGTCGCTCCTGCTTCGCACCCCCCCTCCTTGGATTATCCTCCGCGAGTATATTAGTGCTTTGCTCGTCTGCCAATCCTGTGGTGATCATTGTCCTCTCGCTCCCATCCCCGCGCATTGATTGAACTCTTCCTGCGAAAAAAAAGGGTCACAATAATAAGCACTGTTGGCTCTTCTTGGTTTGTACAGCAAAAAAAGCAACACGTAAATCGATCACCGACTCAAAACAACAAAAGATGGATCGTCAACGAAGAAAGAAGATGGTGGCATTCCTTACAACATTGCTCTGCGTCGTGTCCACCTCGTCTAATACCGCCACTGCGGTGGAGGTCAATGAAGATGCCAGCAGCAATCATGCTCCAGAGCAGAAAAGACGTGGTCTTCGACTGGGCGGCGGCGGACGCGGAAGTGCAGCGTGGACTGATGCTAGAGATGAATACTATGAATATAGAGATGATGCGACACCATCAACATCGGCCGATCGACATAAAGATGAAGAGGATGAGGCAAATCATGGGTTTTACGACTTGTCGCTAATGACGGAAGAAAAGGTGAGAGATCATACTATTATTATGATACACGAAATACGTCATTTTGGTGTGCTGTATATTTCTCACAACGTATCTTCTGCACACGTCATGAAACGCATAGAAACTTGACTTGATCAAAATGACCCACACATTAATGTATGAAAGTGATATCGATTGGGAGAAGCAACGTGACAAGTTTGTTCAAACTGTATTGGAAGACAAGAGCCGCAGCAGCCAGATGAGTCGCAGCAGTGATATTAGCGCAGATCAAACATTGTCAGTCGATGGCAACGACGACGATGAATACGATGGAGAATTTGAGGACAATAGACCAAGTTCTTGGCGTCATTATGCATTTTATTCGGACAAACTTGGCGACGGAAACGATGACGCCTACGATGGCCATTTGGATGACACGTTAGATGGTGAAATCATCGAAGAAAAACATGTGGATGGCAATGATGATGCGTACGATGGAAAATTGGATGGCACGCTATCCGGTGATATGATTGAGGCCCACGCTCCAGAATCAAAGCAGAAGCCACACCTCCAAACATCACCAAGACGTCGTCTACAAGGAGTAATAAACAACATCGACGGCGCAGTCTTCGACGCCTACGAGTACTCCAAGGGCAAATGTCCCGACGCCGGCTCCCTCGGCGTACCCTGCGCGCCCGATAACCTCTCCTCGTTATGCAACAAGTACGATCGCGCCGACGGTTCCTTCCGCGCGTGTCTCGACGCATGCGCCCCCGCATTTTGCTGCATCCACGACGCACCGCGCGAGGAGAACTACCTCGCACCAAACTGCAACACGGACGAGAATTGCGACCAGTACAATTATTGCTACATTGCCTGGTGGAAATTGCACGACACCGTCGGGCCGGCATTGTACCTGCGCGTGGAACAGGATGACGAATTCTTCGATGTCGAGGCCGATGAGATTGAGAATGATAGTACGGGGAATCAACTGTTCACGCAGGTGTTGTTGCATCACTTTGATGATATTGATGAGGTGATTAAGGATGGGACGGTGGATACGGGGGATGGTGGGAGTGAGTTTAATGCCGATAGGATATTTAAGGATGAGGAGTATTGGGTTTATCCGGTTGCGGGCAAGGTTGAGGTGGGTGATGGGAATTGATCCTTGGAGATGATGATGTGTGGAATATTATGATAAATAATTGAGTTTCGTAACATTTGTTCGTGTGACTATGTAAAATACTGCCAGTCTTGGATTTTCACCCCTCGCCATACGATACCTCGGCGGTTCAAGAACAATTCTTGCTGTGGTAAAGATAGACCAACTTTCATCTCATTTCGCCATTTTCACTTCGGGTTTTTGCTATTGCATTCCCAACCCAATACTGATGCCACATCGTTAGCCCCCGATTGACAATCATTCGAAACTCGTAAAAACAAAGTACAAAAGCGCCGTCCACGCTAATCAGGAGGAACCTAGAAGGAACATTATTGAACCTGATCTTTCTTGCGCTTCAATACTCACTGACATTCAATCATCAACAAATCATCATAAATTGAGTACCTCCAGGTACACACTTATAATCACAATTACGACGCTCCAACTACGTTGACTCATATCGTACCAAGTACCTTCACCTTCCCTTTTTACTCTTTTGGGATTTATTTCGGATAGATCAGCAATTAGGCCCTACCCATGTTGATGATTCTATTGAATATCAAAGCATAGACCGTATTTACAAGCTTTCTTTCTGCAACCAACCAGTATCCTACAATGAAACTCTTTTAAGCTACAGCGTTTAATGAAACTACTGCGAGGTAGTACATATCAGCCTCGCAATTGCTCGTATTAATAATGAAAAAGAAACAGCATCGATGGCTTGGCTTTTCTATTTCATACTATCACCTATAATCCAATTCTCTAAAGCAATAGTGCGTTGCAGACCACAAGAAAAACTAGGAAATTAAAGATGGAGTAAAAGTAAAACGGATTCATTCCGAGTCTCACTCTTGCTTAGTAGATAGATTATTTCTAATAGACTCTAAACAATAGTCACGATATGATGAAATAATCCTCTGGTATCGCCAAAGTCAAGCTGCTCGAGACGAAAAATGACACAACTCCACCTAGAGAGGGTATGTCCATTCATACAAATCTAAGTTTCCCAGGGCATATCCTTTAGGGGAGAAGGAGCAATCATTTCACCACGGATTGGAAATCGAATCCTGCCTCGCAAGTCACTTTCCAATAGATTGCAACGATTGGCAACTTCCATCTTTACAGAGGGTAGTGTTTTCTCCTTAGTCTCCTCGATCTCCACCTTCCAGTTGGTGACATCTTCTTCCATCTTCTCGCATTGGCCTCTGACGGCCGCATCCGTCGCTTCTCGGTGTTCAGGCTCGGCATTTTCGATAACTGCATTCCATTTGTCTAGAACTTTCTTGGTGTTGTCAATCTTCTCCCCTAGCACAATAACTTTATCGTTTAGTGGACCGATGTTCATTTCTATCTCCCTATTGTAGTTCTTATAGAGTATTTCACCCATTAGTACTGCGCCCGCTTTTTTGTTTTTCTCCATAAACTCATCCACTGCTTGGTAGTATTCGCCATGCATGGTGGCATTTCCAGCCGTCAGTCGTGTCAGAGGAAGAGTAGTCGTCGAATCGTCGTCGTCGGATATGCCCAAGACATTTTTGGTTTTGTCCGCGGTCGGGCCCACGGAATCTTGAGCCTTGGCCGCTCCCTCATCATGAGTCGTTTTCTTTTTTTTGCTGCCATCAGACGCCTTCGTCGTCATTGTTCGCTCCTCAATATCAATATCCACCACTCCGTCCTCCTCAAATCGGACTTTAACGAGTTTGTCATTTTTATCTCGCTGGACGATAGTGGGCATCTGCGTCCCAGACTTTTTAGCCTTCTCCCTGGCATTGGCTAGCATTATTTTCATCTTATCAATATTGCTGTGGGTAAGAACAAACTTGACAGGAACCACCGGACAAGTAGTGCAACTGTTCACCCAAGCGAGCCTTGCTTCCTTCGTCTTCGACTCCATTCAATACCAACCAGCCCCCACCAGCCTCACAACGATGTATCACAGTTGATAATCCATACAGAGGCCCTTCCTTTGTTACACTGACACGCATTCCATCCCGCGGGTCGACTTTATTTTTTGACGTCGCCATGTGTGATTATTGTTTATTGTTCTTCTGGCTGTTTGTTGTTGTTTGTTGTGGAGTTTGCGGTGGTGGTGGGCGCGCCAAGTTTTTGTGTGTTTGGTTTTGGTTCTAGGTACAATAAACCTCTTCGTTCATCATATTTTGGCGGGAAAGCTAGAAATTTGATTCCAAAACAGCGCTAAAGGCAGAAATGGAAAAGGGTTGCTTCAGAGGTCGTGCAGTTTATTGCTACGATGATTGGACGTATCCATTTGAGGGATAGGATTTCAATGGAATGATTAGCTTATATGCAATAGTGCTAAGTAAATATTAGTTATTTATCATCTACCGGAAAGAGCGCGTTGTCCGCCGGCCACATTTGATTTATCACATCTCGCCTCACGCCTCTCGCTAGCTATTATCCCTCTCAATCCCGATCCTCCTACCCCATCATTGCAATCATATCGGACTCTGATATTGAAGCACACCTTGATGATCTCTTGAATGTCTTGGATCAGTTCAGTAGTAATATCGCCGTCGGAGCAGAGGGTGCTGCGTGTGCTAATAATAATGCGGAGCTTGATGCCGATGGAGACGTCTGTCACAGCCATTCACAATCCAAGAGAAGACCATCCATTTCTAATGATGAGGAGAGCATCAACTACTGCACCAACCACAAGAAGCAACGCGCAGATTCTAACCGAGATAATGTCACAACCACGGCACCCGAAGAGGATGAGCAATCTGATAATGGTGGGATCTCAACATCTGCTACCGGAGGCGAGAATGAGGAGGAATTTTATCAAGATAAATGGCTTGCCGATGACCATAGGGTATTTGATCCCTCCTATGAGCACTCGAAGTGTAATAAACCAGGATGACGATGCTGGTGATAAGAGTATAATAGCACGGGAGAGGTAGAGCAGCAGCGATTTTGGGGATGAAGATCAGGATGACGATGTTTATGATACGAGTAGCATGGGAGAGGTGGTTGATGGAAGTGCAATAGATATAGAGAAGAGCGGCAACGGGGATAATGAGAACGAGACCAATGACATTTATGTTGAAATAATAATAATAACGTATTAAATTTACTTGTTCCTAAATATCTCTACAAGACCAACAGCAGGATCTTCAAGGTTGATGCTACGATTCTTGTGAAGAATCAATTGATTGGATCCAATGAATTTTCCAAATACATCAAAAAAGCACCTATATCATACAGTCGTCCAATCAAAGCATGTAAAAAATTATGATGGAACAACTAAGAAGTTTAATGGCACCATCACCACCCATGACCGCTGTCTTTTGAGATCAGAACTGTGAATAATCTTGAAATCATTCCTAGCCCATAAACACCGTATCAATTATGTAGATTAAACAAGTGGTGCTTCCTTTCAGTTGTACACCACAAAGAAGAGTACCGATGATAAGTCGATTGGCAAACCTAGTTGGTTTGTGAGGCCTTTCAGATCTTCATTCAAATTAATAGACACTTACTCACTTACTTACTCACTTACTTACTTACTTACTTACTTACTCACTTACTTACTTACTTACTTACTTACTTGCTTGCTTGCTTGCTTGCTTGCTTGCTTGCTTGCTTGCTTGCTTGATTGCTTGCTTGCTTGCTTGCTTGCTTGCTTGCTTGCTTGCGTGCGTGCTTGCTTGCTTGCTTGCTTGCTTGCTTGCTTACTTACTTACTTACTTACTTACTTATTAAATTAATCAAATCAACTACAAAGATTGGTAGCATAAAAGAAAAGATTTGGCTGCCCTTTTGAATGAAGTAGCTAGTATCGAATCTGATAATATCTGATGGTATTCGAGTGAAGGAGCATGTTTTAAGAGAGACAACGAAAGAGAGAGCCGTTAGCAATTGATTGATTCGCCACGCCACTAGAATTGCGCCGTCATCATGGCAAGGAGTCGGTGATGTCGTAATCAGATAACACAAACTAAGCCGAGTGTCAATGACAATCTCCCTCCTACACCTACATCCTACTGAACAGCCGATGATTCACCGTCATGCACAACTAGAACTAGGCAAGGTATGACAAAGGAAGTGAGACAACCTCTGCATTGCTCATCGGGCCAGCAGCGTTTGTTGCCGGTTCAAGATAGCTGCATTCAAGTGGGGAAGAACTTTCTTGGTTTTGTCTTTATCGTTGAGTGGATCAATGTTCATTTCTGTCTCCCTCTTGTAGTTACTATTGAGTATTTCACCTATTATTACTGTGCCTGATTTCTTGGTTTTCTCCATAAACTCATCCACTAATTAATAGTATACATCATTTATAGTGGTGTCTTCAGTTGTCAGCCGTGTCAGAGGAGAGAGAGTCGACAATGAATCGTCATCATCGGAGGTGACTGTCATTTTTGAATACTACTAAATTGCTGTAGCAATACGGGCCATCAGGACATGGGGAGGCTAACTTGGCTAGCTCTGGCTAAAAAGATGGATAACTCTAGTAGAAAGATTATATAACTGAATCCAAACATGTATGCCCAAAGGGGCCGATTTGGCTGGCTCTGCCCAAAAATGAGGCAATTGATTCCAAACATTTGGGCATGGATGGATGCCTTAGAGGTTGTGAGATGCAAGAGGAAGCTTCTCAGACCTGCCGCATGATACCATGAAGTGTTTTCAAACACCTCAGAACCAATAACTTCTAATCCTCATGTTCCACCACCACACCATTTGCACTACAGAGAGGGGATAACTTGGTTGGCTCCTGCAAAAGATGAGGCAATTGATTCCAAACATTTAGGCATAGATGGATGCCTTAGAGGTTACGAGATGCAAAAGGAAGCTTCTCAGAAATGCCACATCCCACTTAAAGTGTTTTCGAACACCTCAGAATCAATGGCTTCCCATCCTTATGTCCCAGCACACCATTTACAATCCCCAGAGCAAGAAACTTAGTTCGGTTTGATGCAAAACAAAGCTTATCATTCCTGTAACATGCACCCACAAAGTGTTGTAAGTTGGAAGATACAAGTGGAAGCTTCTAAAACCTGTCCCATGCTCTCATCAGCTGATTGGACACACCTCAGAAGCAATGGGTGTTTCTCCTTTTGTCGCAAAACACCAATTACATGCCCCAAGGGGCCCACTTGGTGTCTGGCTCCGCCCAAAAAACAAGGCAATTGATACCTAACATTTGGGCATAGATGGATGCCTTCAAGGTTGTGAGATGCAAGCTGAAGCTTCTCAAACCTGCCACATGCACCCATGAAGTATTTTCAAACACCTCAGAAGCAATGGCTTCCCATCCTCATGTCCCAGCACACCATTATCAACGCCCAAAGGGGACAACTTGACAGGCTAAGCTCAAAAAACATGACACATTTGGGCATAGATCTATTCTTTAGAGGTTGGGAAATACAAGATAAGGCTTCTCATACCAGTCACGTGCACCCACTAAGTGTTTTACAACACCTCATAAGGGAATAAATCATTTCCGCCTTGTGCCACAGCACACGATTTTCCGTACTCAGAGGGGGACACTTGGCAGGCTCTGGTATGGGGTTCATTGAGAAACATTTTTTCTTTCATCTATTGATATCTTATGATCTCACTCGTGAATAATTTTTTAATAAGTTTTTCATAATGTCACTCGTTACTCTCTCTTTTGATATTTTGTGCTATTTTTACGTTAATTTAGGCCAAAATTGAACCGATGGGCAACTCGAATGGCTATCGCGCAGTAACCACAATACCATACAACTGCATAGGTGTTCCTAATGCTTTATATGCTTTCAAAGGGCAGTGAAACCGAGTGGTTGGTCTAAGGCATGACTACTCTACAAGCATCACACCATAATCGCTCCACATAACACCCCTGTAGTCAAATGGCCAAAAATCAAACCGATGGGCAACTTGAATGGCTTTCGCGCAGTAACCACATTACCATAGAACTGCAGATGTGTTCCTATTGCTTTATTTGCTTTCAAAGGGCAATGCAACTGAGTGGTTGGTCTAAGGCATGACTACTCAACAAGCATCACCCCGTAATGGCTCCACAACACCCCCTGTGTCCAAACGGCCAAAAATCAAACCGATGGGTACCTTGACTTTCCGTCGCGCAATAACCACGCATGATTATAAATCTTCCTTAGGATTTTTTTATGCTTGAAGTTGTGCCAAACCGCCAAATAAACAGTCAATAAACAGCCAAACAAACAGCCAAATAAATAGCAAAAAAAACAGCCAAACAATCAGACAGACAAACAAACAGCCAAACAAACAGCCAAACAAACAGCATAACAAACAAGCAAAGAGCCAAGAAACAAAGAGTGTCAAACAAACAGCCAAAAAAGCAGCCAAACAAACAGACAAACAAACAGCCAAATAGCGAAATAGTGAAACAGCAAAACAGCCAATCAGCCAACCAGCCAACGAGCCAAACATGCCAGGGCTACGGCTACGGCTATATCAAATTTCGTCGCTTCTTGCATTAGCTATGTGTATCTATCACAATTCCATGAAACCTATGAACGCCAAGATGTGGATTGAACGTCAGTGGACCCCTGAACTACAGCGAGCCCACGACAAATCCCTCATGAAGGCCTTCATCAACATCAACGGAGTCACAAAAAGCACACTCGAGAAAGCAAATTACTGCCGTCTCTATGCCAAAATCATTACACTCGCAGACATCACCAGCATGAAAGGCAACAACATACCAGGATGCCGCATGGACGGTAGCTGGCGTTCGGAATCGAAACTGGACTGGCCAAGACTGCCTTGCCCACCGAAAGCACACTGGACAGCTTTCCGCTGGTGCATCCGACGAGCCTTCTCAACTGCATTTAAAGCAACAAGCAATCTAAAAGCCCCCACCCGACTCGACATCCCCCTCGGCCAGTGGCTCGACGCGAAACGACACATTAAACACCAGTTCTACCGAACCGAAAACATGGCATACAACACCAACGGAGCGTCGTACTTAACATACGACACACCAACCCATGTACACCTATTCAACTCCAACGGAACATCAACCACCCTACCAGACAGCGCACACCCAATCGACGCCAGGTTCGATGAAGACAGCCTATGGACATCACAGCCATACACATTCCAATCGAAGCACCCCACCATCGAACAACCAGCATACCAAAGCGTCAAGGCTTCAACACGCCCGCCCCATGGCGGCTCAGACGGATCAGTAGACATACGCACTGGCGACCGAGCGTGCGCATTTGCAGTACACACGGGAACGGCTTGCTACACGGGAACCAAACGCTACCCCAAAACATCGAATCCAACCTCGTACCGATCGGAACTCGAGGGCATCAAAGGAATGCACGACATTGCCGCTCAAACCCCAATCACAACCCTCGAAGCAAACTGCGACAACAAATCCGCAGTAGAAAAGTCAAATGATAAACCCTACGCTCCATCGCATATGCTCAGACCAGACGCCGACATCATCCTCGCCATCCACAAAGCAAAAGCCGACATGAAAGCCACGATACACCTCGAATGGATTCGGGGCCACCAAGACAAGGACGGAGACAAGCGCAAAGAAGACCAGCCATACCAAGTCCAAACTAACATAGAACTCGACGAAGACGCAGGCATGGCACGACTCGACGGGCAGATCGAACATGACGATCCCTACCCAGGAAGCGGCGCGATGCTAATCAT